>JAPSES010095589.1:0-20660 GCA_029822895.1 Maxillicosta whitleyi | reverse complement strand
TAACATACCAGGCACGTTCTCAGTTGGTTGTTTATGCGTCATGTAACGTTAAACTGTAAACTGTTTAATACCTGTTGATCCAGTAATTCTATCCATACATGTAAAGAATTGGTGTAAAATACAGTTCGTCATCTTTTCACGGTCATCAGATATGACCCATTTAGATGTTCATAGGCTCTGTAGTTACCATGGAAACAGCGTCATCTTCTACAACATGGATTCACCAGTAAAACCCATGGAGTTGGATCAGTACCAGTGGATGGACACACTGGGTTTTATATATCTTAACATATAAAATGAAAAAAAAAAAGAAAAAAAAAGTACTAAGTAATGAATAATGTAAAAAAAAAGAGCAAAGTAACATAAATAAGGCAAGAAAAATGTAGAAAAGTAAACAAAATATGTAAGAAAATGAAATAAAGATAAAGTACAAAATAGTAAATGATAAAATAATAAGTGAAATGAATAAAAATGAACAAAATAAATGAAAAATTCCAATTAAAATCCATGAATTTTAAAGTTTAAATCACGTTTTAATACCAGCTGTAAATGGAGAACATAAAAAAATGACAAACTGCATTTTACACTAATTATTTACATGTATTTATAGGTTTAGTGGATCAGCAGGTATTAAAGGGTCGATGGCAGCTGTTTGGGTCTTTATGGGTTAAAACCAGGTGTAAATTGAATTAAAATGACATTATCCCCATGGTTCATTATAGAGTTTTGGTTCTGATAACTGTATTGGTTCGTGGTCATCATCTTGGCAGAAAAAACATCCATTTTTCCAAACAAAACAGAAAACAGAAGTGTGTCCTCTGGCCTGAATATAAAACATTTTTGTGCTGGTTTGTTGTCGGCGTCAGGTCAGCATCCAGTCGGAGGTGGAGTCTCTGGACGGATTTGCAGACTTAGCATTCTCAGCGTGGAATGTTTTTGGAGAGTGTGTGTTCGTGTGTGTTGTGTCGCACACAGACACACACAGCAGGAGTCGGACACGGGGCTGGTTTTTCTACTGAGAGAAAAGCAAGAACAGAGATTTCATAACATGACAGACGGACCTACAGTGGGGAGCCACGGCCACCGGGGTTATTTTTAAAGACGAAGGAAGACGATGATAGAGATCTAATACGTGTCATTATTAACCCTTAGATCAGAGGTGTCAAACATGCGGTCCGGGGGCCAAGACCGGCCCACCAGAGGGTCCAATCTGGCCCCTGGGACGAATGAGTGAAATATAAAAATTACACTGAAGATATAAACGATCAAATTTTAGGACAATTCAGTCTAAAATGGGTCAGACCAATAAAACACTATCAAAATAAAATATAAATAATGAAAACCCCAATTTTTTTTAACCTTTTTATGTGTAAAAAAAAAAAAATTCACATAAATGTTTACATTTACAGATTAGCCTTTTACAACAAATACGAATAACCAGAAATGTCTCAACAGAATTCAGTGTAATTGTACCAATATTCTACCTGTTGTTAAATATTTAGTGTATTTGTAGATCCACTGTGATCTGTACGTTATAATGAACATGTGAAAATGAGGAACTGAGGTTGAATAATGGTATAAATTGCAAAAAAAAATTGCACCTTTTTCTTAATAAATTTATTTTTGTTCATGTTTTTCTTATGTTTTTTAAAAGATAGTTATAGTTACATAGTTACATAATTTTTGCACTATCTTTGTAATGAAAGGTGTATATTAAAGGTGTTCCTCAAAAAACACATTATTGACATAATGCCATTAAAAATTTTAACTTTCTTTACTTTTATAGATTTTATGAAATTGTTGTTTTTGTGTTACCAGTCCAAGCTTCCATAGTTGGGTCAAAATGACTCGCATTAAATTATAATGGAACTAATTAAATGTCACTCTAAAAATAAAAAACAAAAAACAAAGGTTGCATAAATACAATATTTAACATATACATATAACTTTTTCCTAGTTGTCTTTACTGTTGTATTAATAATTTCTTTCCTGCTTTATTTATTTATATTATTATACTTGAATGGAGCGACTGTGACACAGACTTTCCTCCATGGATTAATAAATAAATTAGTTCTGACTCTGATTTAGTTCAATTCAACTTGTTTCACTTGTGTAGATTTCATCATATTTGACAAATGGCACCTCTTTTTGTGATTCGTCACAGCTCCAACTACTTTTACTTGCTTCACATTTCACTGAACTTTAATGAAATGTTACAATGGTGCAAAAGGTTAATGGAGTCAGAGTTAATGTTATGTTTAAGACCAGAGAACCTCAGGACACTGGAATGTTCTGGGATAAAAATTCTTTGTAAAAAGTGTGTTCTCTCTGTCAGGAATGTTGATCTGATAATGGGATTTATGGTAAAAGCTGACCGGCCGCTCTGCTTCGTCTCGTTCCAGGTTCCTTCAGGACCGAGGGCATTAAAGCGTCCGATGTTCTCCCAGTGTTAAAGGAGAAAGTGGCCTTCGTGTCAGGTGAGTGTTGCTGAAACGGCTCAAATCTGCGTTTTGTAACATAAGCGATGACGTTACCAAGGTCCCGTAGAACTCTGTAATCTTATAATTTCCTCAAAATGTGCTAAAGTCTGTGAATGTAATCAAGTCTGCACTTAACTTAATTAAATATGTCATAAAATCTGGACCTAATGATGCAGTAAAGTGTCCAGACTGATGTTTTTATGACATTTTCAAGTTGATGTTTTTGCAGTAGAAACGTTTACATCTTGTGTTTTAATCAAACTGATGATAATGTTCACACATCAGGACATAAATCTGAATTTATACAGAAGATAAAGCAGTGTTTAATGGTCTGATGTGATGTGTGGGGATAAAATTCACAGACAATGTAAACATTTTAATGACATATAATGTAACCAGATGAACATGTCATGGACAAAACAAAACCATAGACGAAAAACAAAAGCGAAATCGTCGTATGGCGGCAATAGAAACCTATGGTAATCTTCTTACTTCTCCCTTTAACATCACTAGCAATGTTGGGACCCGCAGCTACGAGATCACACGAGATCAAGTCTTTACGAAACACACGCGAGATTCTGAACAAAGAGAGAGAGAGACTATGGCGTAGTTTGGTTCTGTCATCATGTGGATTCATGGATCACTATTCACTGTCTACTTCTGCATTTGATTTATGTAAATCGGTCACATGGAAAACTGTCTGACCAATCAGTGTCTGCAGTGTCGTGACGTCACGTTTTGGTGTCTGTCCCAACATTTTGGAACCTTGGCTGAGGCGGTTCTAAAAAACTAGTATCAGGTCCAGATTCCAGGTCCTTTTTTGTAATGGAAAAGAGAAAGAGACGTGTAGAGTCGAGTAGAGCCGGAAAAGAGCCAATAGATTCAGTCTTTGGTGGCGGACGTAAAAATCCAGATGAGAAAATACGCAACGAGCAAGTTTTCGGCATCTGTCTGAGCAGACGATGTGGAAGTACCGCGCCGTGTTGTAGTAACGAGTTGAGCTGAGACAAGGTGGTCCCATGTAAGTGGAAAAGAACCACAGGAATATGAGTAGAACCGGTACCATGGAGTGGAAAAGAACCATAAGTCACAACGTCTTCAGCTACAACTGGAGCATCACCTTGACCTTCAGGAGAACCCCCCCACCCCACCCTGGTGCCCCTCATGTTCCTGACTCAGCAGCTCCGCCTCCATCTAAACCTTGAGTTCTGCAGAACAGATTATTGTTGTGGAGGCCTTACCCTCTGGACCTGAACACCTCCTGAGTCAGGAAACAGGCAGGGAAAATCATCACAGGCCCTTCACACCCTGGACATGACTTATGTGAACCCTCCTCTGGCAGACCACGCAGACCGGGCCAAAACAAGCCCCGTACGCAGATCCAGAACCTGTTTTAACTCTGCGGGTCGTCTTCAAATCTCAGCCGCGCGATAAGAAAAACTGATTCACATTTGTGGCAAAGTCAGCGTTACTAACCCTTCATTTCTTCCCTAATATGGAAAAATTTATGGAAGTGTGAAGGGACAGTGGTTCAGAACCAGGTCAGCCTGGAAACCAGACAAAACCTGTTCTGTACTGAGCAAAGGTTTTAGGGTTTTTACACTTTTACTTCAGTCAACCTGTGATGATGATGATGATGATGATGATGATGATGATGATGACACTTCACTGATGCATCTTGGCAGCACAAAAAATAGAAATAGATAAATATACTTTATTTGTCATTCCAGATTTACTAAAAATGAAATTTTGATGCAGTTGGCTCAAGAGGCAGTAACAATAAATAAAACAGATGTTATATAAATATAAAATAAAATAAATATGAATATAAAAACTTTGCCTCAAGTATAAAGAACGATGGTTATGTTTTTTTTTTGTTTTTTTTTTCTCATTTATCGGGGTTATGTTCTAAAAATAACCCGCAATATGAGAAATCCAGCTTTATTTTTTAGTTATTATATTTGTTTTAAGGCTGTGAAACGCATCACCACATACTTTATACACACTTTATAACATGCAAAATTGCATTAAAAAAATAATCAAAACAGTGAGGCCGCGAAAGGTGAACCGTGTTATAATGACAGACCACTGTACTACAACACATGATGAAAATACAACACAGAAATACAGAAATGTCACATGTTTAATGCTATTTTTTTTAATTAAAATTCTTCTAAAACTGAATGTGTAACAATGCAGTAATTGATTAAAATAGGCCATAGAACTACAGATGACATTTAACACCCTGCAACTACATTCAAAATATGAAAATATGGGGAAAAAAATAACACTAATGTCACTTTATCTGGAATATTGTTGTTTGTTTATTTCTATAAAGCCATGTGAAGCGACCTCGTTGTGCTATAAAGCTCTACAAATAAAACTGAATTGAATATTTTCCACTGTGTTGTGACCTTGGACTGCACAATATGATTCATATATTCATATTAACCCATAAAAACCCAGTGCTACTTTTCTGGTAGTTCCCAAATGTTTTTTTTCTCTATATATTTAACATTTTTTAAGTGATTTGCCACCATTTATTATGAAACAATCCTCTGTATTTTACATTTTTCCAGTGAAAATCAGGTATTTTCCAATATTTAAGTTTCTGATCATATAGATGTTCCTAAAAGCTCAGGTTAAATTTGAGGGTTATCATATTAAAAAGTGACTTTTTCAGTCAAATATATCATTAACTGAACATAAAACAAGTGGCTATGACTGTTGTTATTGATCCAACTCCATGGGTTTTTACTGTTGAATCAATGTTGTAGATGTAGAAGATGACAGTGTTTCCACGGTAACTACGGAGCCTCAGAACATCCAAACGGGTCATATGTGATAACCATGAAAAGACAATAAACTGCATTTTACAACAATTATTTACATGTATTGATAGCATTAGTGGATTAACAGGTGTTGTACATTTTAGATGAGCCCATGGTTTTGGTCTGTTTTGGGTGTTTGGGTTTTTATGGGTTAAACTCAGACATGTACCTGCTGATGTTATAGTAATGTTAAGATAAAGTGAATGTATCTGTTGTAGATGAAGGATAAAGTGTAAAAACTAAAGACTGTCCGCTCCGTCCAAACACACTCCATCCACAGTCACGTTCTATAAACAGTGTGGTGTGTGTTTCTTACATTAATCAGACCCAAACATCTCCACACACATCGTTTATCAGTGCAGGGGCGGGTGTGTGGGGGGGGTGTTGTGGTCGACGTCTCAGAGTAATGTTACAGATTCACAGATACCTGGACCATTAGAGTGGATTAACAGCCTTATCCCACTGATAATGGAATAACATCTGCTCTGTTTGGTCTTCATTCTCATTGTTTTTTTGTTTTTTTTCCACTTTACTTTATATCATATAAAGCTTTTGTGAAATAAAACAGACGTCATATTTTAGTGTTTTCCATAATTCCCGCCTGTCCTCCCGCTGTCATGACGGAACCAGCTGTGATTTACTGTCGCTCTTTCTTCTGCTCGTTCATGCGCAGGTGGACGAGATAAAAGAGGAGGACCTATTCTGACGTTTCCTGCCAGAAGTAACCACGACCGAATAAAGCAGGAGGACCTGAGGAGGCTGGTGACCTACCTGTCCACCGTCCCCAGGTACCGACGCCACCGCCTCGCATTAACCCACAGGTGTCAAACATGCGGCCCGGCCCGCCAAAGCGTCCAGTCCGGCCCTTGGGATGAACGTGTGAAAAGCAAAAATAGATATTAGGATATTAACAGTCATTTCAGTTCAGGTTCCACATTCAGACCAATTCAATCTGATGAAATACTATTGTAATAACCTAGAAATACTCACAACTCCATTTGTTTCTTTTTGTAAATGTAAATATTTTCATGTATTTACATTACAACAAAGTATAATTTCACAAAAACTCTAAATAATCTGAACAAATATGAAGAACCTGAAATGTCGAGAAAAGTTTTTTTTTTTTTAATTTTAAGAATATTCTTCCTATTGTTAAATGTTTTGTGTATTTGTAGATCCACTGTGTCTGTACGTTATAATGAACATGTGGAAATGATAAAGTAAAGCGTAACACTTATTTTTCATGTTGTTCATGTTATTCACATGGTTTGAAAGGATAGTTTGTAGATGTAAATATTTTAATTGTTTAGTTTCCTTTTTTTTTCCCCACTCTGAAACATAGAGAAAAGTTTAGAGTTGATATTATATCCGTTTGCGCGTTCACGTGGACGCCCGCCGTATTAAAGGAGTCCCAAACTGAAAGACAAGCTTAGATTTAGAAATGTTAGATAATTTATTTTGTTTTAAGAGTTAATTTCTTATTTTAAGTGTCCGTACATCTGTGGACATGTTTATTTCTGGATTTAACTTTAATCCAAGAATCTTGTCAAGTGAAATTCTCCTGCTGCGTGGTCATGGACAGATGATTTCATTTGTTTTTAGAACCTTTTCCCTCAAATTTACTGTTTTTATTTTGTTTTTAGACATCCCCCCCCTTTTTTTTTTTGCATTGTTTTACTAAAGGAAGGTGCAGAATAAAAACATCTACTTGTGGAATATGACCATTTTTTTTTACTTCAGGATATGAAATCTTCAAACACCACTTCCTGTTTAGATGAATTTATATTAAATCTGATTCTGAGTTTTCTTTTTTCTTGTAAAAAATCCTCTGTATGTGTGTGTTTTAGCTGTGTTATCATATCAGGAAGTTAACTTTTTCTTTTTTCCTGCGTTTATCTTAAAAATCTTGACTCAGGTTCTCATAATTCATGCATGAAAGGGTTAAATCCACATTCAGAGCCTGATCCAAACCCCCTCTAACTGAAGCAGACGGGATGAAAGAGGCTGAAGTGCCTCAGCGCTGTCCTCGCTGCAGAATCAAACGCTCCTTTCTTCATCAACCGATTCAGAGCAGCTTCATTAGCATCAGTGTGAAAGATGCAATGTCGAGTCGACCCGACCGTCCTTCACACTCCTCCTCACACAGAAACTGGACCAGGAGCTGGACACCCGTGTGGCGTTTAAGGACCGTCCTTTCACAAAGACATCAGCTTTGGTTCATGTCAGTGTGGGCTCTTTGTTAACCTGGTGAAATGACTTAATGGAAGGTGGCGTCAACACAAAAGAAAGACCCCCCCCCCCCCCACATACACACACACACGCACACACACTCTTTTAGCACTGATAACAGCCTTTTTCAGGACTAATAACACAAGTTATTGCGTATTATTTGGAGAATTTTGAGTGCATTCAAGTCATTCAGGGAGAGAAAATTAAAGAGAAAGAAATGTAAGATGAAAAGTAAAAAAAAAAAAGGATTTAGATGAAAACATGTTAATATAATGTAACGAGTAATGACATAAATTTCTGAAATGTAAGGAGAAGAAAGTACAGATAACTGCCACAAAATGTACTGAAGTAAAAGTAAAAGTATCCATTATTATTTTTACTTAAATGAAGTACAAATACAAAAAAAACCTACTTAAGTACAGTAACAAAGTAAAAATACATACATAGTTACATTCCACCACTGTTTAAAGTAAGTACTAAACTTCAGTACTTCCTCCACCCCTGTATAGTATTATATTATCATTATCATTATTATATTATATTATATTATATCTGATTATAACAGATGAATAAATGTGTGTTTGGTTGGAGTTCAGACTCAGACTGTCATTTCTGCACAACTGAAACTCCTCATGTCCAAACACATTTTATTTATTAACAGATTAAATCTCTGACACTGCTTCACTTTTCCTCCGCTGTCGACGCCTTATCACCTAAATATGTAAAAGTGGTGGAAGTTTCCTGAGCGACTGCAGTGACGGTGACGGACCGTCGTAGTGACAGCGACGAGTGGGTTCAGACTCCAATTATTTGGACAATGATTATTATTTTATTATTACCAAAGTTAATTTTTTTTTTTATATATATATTTTTGATGTTTTCCCTCTTATCACTGCACATATTAATGAAATTAAAACAAGCGAAAATGTGTATTTCTCTATATTTAAAAAAAAAAATGAAAACCCTATTTGTTTTTGCAGGAGAACCTCTAAATGCATAAGCGTTTATCTGACTCAAGTCCATTTTATTTACCTTTATTTCACTTTTACAGACATAAGCATTAAATAACATGTGTAGATATAAGTGATGCTTTTTTGAAAAATATGAATACACAATACAACATTAACATTATGTATATATATTTATTGTATAAATATTGAACTGTTATTGAAAGAACAGATGATTTTTGCACAAAGTTATTGCACATAATTCACATTATACAGGGTTATTGCACATAATTGAAAGTGATTGCATAAGTAGATATTGAGAAGTAAAAGTATTTGGAAGTAAAAGTATTCGCTGTCAGTTTTTTATTATTAAACTGTAGAAACTTTTACCGTCGTCTGCCTTGACGGACGGCTTAAGTGACAGTGATGTGTGGGTTCAGACTCCAATTAGTGAAAGTCTGTGACAGGTAGAGCGCCGTTTCCTGTAAAAATGCGATGGTCGTTTTAAAACACATGTAGATGGTCAGTCACATGTTACACATTTATCCATAATTATCTCAGATAGTATCGAATACGCTGCTGGTTTCACCCTGCGATGGTCTGGACATCTATAAATGATGGTGTAAAAGTGTCGTCAGGGTAAAACAGTGAATGTGACACGCTCAAAAACACAGAAATACACAAAATAAGTTCTATTAATAAGTAATAATAATAAGTATTATTAAAGTATCTGTTCATTTGGATCAATAAAGTACTATCTATCTATCTATCTATCTATTTGTTTGTAACACAGCAGACTGTATGTAAATATCAAGAAGTAGGAGATTATTTGTTTTCATGAAAGAAAAGCAAAGAGAAAAATAACATAAAAGATGATAAAGATGAAAATGTTAAAGATCCAACAAATGGAAAAATTAGAAGTCAAAGACGTAATAAGATAAAATATTGTAAAAAGAAAGAGAGAAAAGATGAAAAGGACATGAACGATATTAAACAGGTGAATATAGTATTAAAAATGCAACAAAATGAAAATATTAAAGATGCTACAAAATTAAATTTTTTGCTGCATAAAAAAATGCAGCAAAAAAGATGCAACATGTAACTCAGAACATGCATATTATATATTTAAAAAAACATAATAATAATAATAATAAAAAAACAAAAAATGCAACATGATGATGCAACATGATAAATATGACATAAAAGAGGCAGCGATGTGAAAACGTTGTGGAAAATGCATCAATGACGACTGTGACATATTTGACATATTTGTAATTTAAGCGCCTGAATCCCATCCCATAAACATCAGGGACATTAAACCCATCTGTGTTTGTACCTGCATGGAGGAACCCGGTCTAAAACCTGGATCGGATCAGTATCAGTACCAGCATCACTCTGCTTCCTCCTGCTAAATGAGCTTCAGTTTCCATGGCGACAGGTGGAGGCAGATTGTAATGGATGTGGACTTCATGAGTATATATTAATGGACGCTCAGACTTCATAATTTTAATAAAATATCCTTAATATTTACGTTCCAGTTATCGCCTCTTACTGCCTTTCACACATTTAGGTCTGAAAAACAGATTTATTTTATAGGATTAAATTTTACTTTTTTTAAAAAATTTGTCACCACTGATCATAATTAATGCTTTTTTTTTTCACAATCAGCTGTTTTTATCTTACTAACATTTTTTGTTTTCTATGTTGGAATGTAAATGAGGCCAAATATTCCAACATTAAATGAAGCTTAGAATCGTCATTATTATGTTATTTATTATGTGATATTTACCACGATTTGCTCCTTGTCCACATTTAGAAAGCAAATAGTGTCACTGCTTTATTTAATAGTTACTTTCAGCATCTTATTATTAATATCAATTAAATACCAAGAATTAAATTATGCTAATAAAATGAAAATGAGCCACAATGTTAACAAGTGGAACATTAAACATGGAAACATCAATAATTATAATTCTGTAATAAATATTGCTGTTAATTTGATTATTGATGTATTATTATGATTATTATTGATTAAACGTATTTGATGCTTTATTTTTCGAAGGCTTTGGATGCTTTTAGACTTTTAGTTACTTTTACTCCTCTATCACTGATTATTTCAATAATTTTTTTTGACGTTTAAACAACTGTGACATGCAAAATTTATAAAAAATAATATATTGTATTGATGCTGAAATGAGGTAATGGGTAATTTTTGTGGAATTTCTTTTAATTTTGTCTTTTGTCTTGTTTTTTTTTTTTTTTTTCCTACAGTGAGGATGTCTGTAAACGTGGTTTCACCGTCATCATCGACATGCGTGGATCCAAATGGGAGCTGATCAAACCACTGCTGAAGACGCTGCAGGAGTTTTTTCCTGCAGAAATCTGTGTGGCGCTCATCATCAAACCCGACAACTTCTGGCAGAAGCAGAAGACAAACTTTGGCAGCGCTAAGTTCTCCTTTGAGGTCAGCAGACGTCCTCTGTGTGTGTTTTCTCTGAGCTGGGAACCATCCAACGTCATCCCGCCTCAGTTTGATGTCCAACACTTGTAAAACCCTGATGTTGGACATGAATGTTTAGATGGTTTTCAGAATGTTCAGATTTGTTTTTCCTCAGTGTCAGAGCTCCTGCACAGTTAGTAACTGGAATAAGAAGCACTTTTTTCCCTTCTTTTTTTGGACTTCTTTCATACTTGTGCATGCGTTTTTACTTCATTTTGCCACGTTATATGACCTGTCTGTCACAATAAAATCCACATAAGTCATCATTTATGTAGCATAATTATGCTCAATGCATGTTGACTAATGCCAAATGTAAATAATTGAATCATTGTTTGCAGCCTGATGTAATTGATCTGGGTTTTGATCTTTTAATTAATTGTCTGACACAACATGAACAGTTAAATATTAATCCAGTGTCCTTATGTTCCAACCAGTATGACTCATGAGCATTAATATAATAATAATAATAATAACTTTATTTATATAGCACCTTTAAAAACTGAGTTTACAAAGTGCTTCACAGACATAGTAAAATAAAGGGCACAACAGCAGGGAGCGAGATATAAACAGAGATACTAAAAAACTGAAACAACAAAAACATCATATAATAACACAGATAAAACACGATAAATTAAATATTAAGCATTCAGAGGTACTGTATAACTTAGGTATAGTATTTTATCCAGTAACTTTTGGCCAACACAATATGCATACAAGCTTATGACTTCTGTATCAGAATTTTCCATTAAAAAAATATATATATAATTTGAAGCTTCTCTCTGGATATATTTATTTTATTTGTGTGATAAAGTTGTCTGTAATTGACATTTAGTAAGAGAAACCATAGCAGATGTATTTGAGGTTTTAAAAGGAATAAGAGCACAGTATCATGCAGTTCTGTAGTGCAGTGTTTGAAGCTAATAGTCTGGATGCTAAACCAACATGTTTAGACGCAAACTTCAGGATGGGGTGAGCAGCAAAAAGTGTTTGGGTCACTTTGGTGTAGCTTAACAAATAGTCTTGATAGTTTTCTGGCTGAAACTTTCTGGTAAATAAACGTACCCTTTTCACATTTTACGTTTTTCAAAGCTAGTTAGCATTAGCCAATGTAACCAGTAACTAGCTAATAGAAGCTAACGCTAGCTAGCATAATAAGAGTGATTAGCGTTAGCAAAGTCCGAAAGCTAATTCTAAACCAAAGACATGAGGACTAAAAGCAGTTTTAGTCAGAAGATTATTGCCTAAACCTAATTTTGGAAATATTCACGTATTAGCAAAAACGTAGGTTGAAGCTAAACAGCTAATTAGCTTATGTTTGTAGATAAAGTAATTTGGGTAAGGCTGATAATGTAATCAAACGTTTTTGTGTTTTTTTTTGTTTTTTTTTAACTTTGTTTCAGTATGAATCTTTATCTATGGTGCTGCTGATATTTATTTATTTTAACGCATGGTTTTATGTCTCAACTTCATCCTGAAATAGCATATTTAATTTGAATTTAATTTAATCATTTGTTTCAATGATGTTTTATTATGCAAATAGCATTGCAGATGTGTTTTTAGTTAGCAGTTTAAACATTTATCTTTGATATGTGATTTATTTATTTTTTCACTTAATTCACTTTGTTTCCAACCTTCATCCACTAAATCAGAGATATTCAAATCTGGTCCTCCAGGCTGGTATCCGACATGTTTCAGATATTTTCCTCTTCCAGCAACATCTGGAAGCCATTACATCCTTATCAGGCTTCTGCAGAACTTGATGATGATGAGCTGATCATTAATTGAACCAGGTGTGCAGGAAGAAGGAATAGATCTAAAACTGCTTTATACCGGCTCTCGAGGACTGGATGTGAATACCCCTGCTCTAAAGTTCTAAATTATGTGAGAGCATATTTAAATAAGTTATTTTAGTGCGATGTGGCTTTACATGCAGGTAATACTAATAAGCTACATTTTGCTCCTTTTTTTTTTAAATTCACACATTAAAATGTATCTCAAACTATCTTGGGCATCTGGAAGAGTCTGTGTCTAATGAAGACCAATATCTGGTTAAAATACTTCTTATTACAAGCAAAAAGACCATTCCAAAAAACTGGATACACCAAATAAAGAACAATGGTTGTCTATTATTAAGGAAATTCAAGGGATGGAAAAGATGACGAATAAACTGAAACTGAAAGAGGAGTTATATGAAAGAAACTGGGTGAAAAGGAAACAATATACAAAAATGTGAATGTCATGTAATTACTATACTTAGTCTGTACTATACACCCCACTGTTAAATAGGCCCACTTTTGTTGTTCATGTTTTTTTCCCTTTTATATTTCTTTTTTTTAATTTATTATTATTATACTTTTTAACATGTAGATTGTATTTGCCAGAGTGTAAATGTAGATGTTTTACATGTACCTGATGTGAAATGTGAATAAAAATAGTTTAAAAAAAAGTATTTCAAACAATCATCATTACAGACATATGTATTTATTATTTCTCTTTGTGTTATTCCTGTCTCCTAGACCAGTATGGTGTCCGTTGAAGGCCTGGCCAAACTGGTGGATCCATCCCAGCTGACTGACGACTTTGAAGGCTCTCTGGACTACAACCACGAGGAGTGGATGGAACTGAGAGTGTCCCTGGAGGAGTTCATGTCGAACGCCGTTCATCTGCTGTCCAGACTGGAGGATCTGCAGGTGGGGGCAGTGATCGGACGGAGGGTCTGATGGATGAGTGGGTTGTGAAGGAAAAGATGGATGGATGGATAAAGGAACTGTGTCCTGTTTGATGTTGCAGGAGCTTCTGTCTAAGAAAGAATTTCCTGCAGATGTGGAGGGATCCCGTCGGCTGATCGATGAGCACACACAGCTGAAGAAGAAGGTGGGAGGACTCCTGTTTGGACAAATAATGCACAGTGTAGAAATGTCTGTAGATATTACTGCAAATTACATCCTGGTTCTTCATTCATGTCAACTCCACAGTCTGGGTTCAGAATTATTTGGGCTCTGTGAGACTGAGTTTTCATTATGTTTATACATTTATGGAAGTCATACTGTCTGACATGGATGCATCTGCACAACAGTTTGTTGTCAGTTGAAGCTTATTAATATGAATGAAATGTATTTCAACACAGATTTTTTGTCGTTCCCAAGTGATTTATCCTCTGTATTTTTTTCAATGAAAATCAGGTATTTTCTTAAATTTAATCGACTGATCGGGTAGATGCTCATAAAAGCTCAGAGTGAATTCAAAGTTTATTTTATTGAAACAGATAAAACTGAAGACTGAATACTTTTTCAGGAAAATACAGTATATCAGCCAAAAATAAAAATAAGTATCATATGTTCATGGCTCTCACTATATTGTAAATTTTTTATAAATTTTTTAAATTTACACGTTTTCATTTTTCAATTTTATTTCTTTTGTTTAATTTTGTTACTTATTTTGTTTATTTTTCTGAATTGTGTTGCCGATTATTTTATTTTTTTCTTCATTTTTTTGTTCAATTTGTTGATTTATTAATTAATTTTGTTCATTTTATTGCCTATTTGGTTGTTTTGGTCTTTTTCTTTTACGGAAAGTTTTGCTGGTTTTTTAGATTTATTATTTTGCAAGATATTGGAAAATGATGATGGTGTTTCCACATTTACTACGGAGTCTCTGAACATCCAAAAGGGGTCATATCTAATGACCATGAAACGATGGGAGTGTGCATTTTACACCAATTATTTACATGAATGGATAGGATTATTGATCAGACATTATTACAAAATTTAGATTGTTTAAATTTGGTCAGCTGTGGATGTGGAATAGAAGGAGGAGAGCACCAGCAACACGAGGCACCAGTTTTACAAAGACAGTCGAATGTTAGTATTGAGTGTTGTCTTGATAGTTACATTATTTCTTGCTGAATTGTCATTAGTCATCATTGTCATGCATGACCAGGAGGATGGATGGATGGATAGATAAATAGACAGACAGATAGATGGACTTTATTGATCCAAAGCTGGGAAATTGATAATGTCCGTCTAAGTCTCCAGATATCACAATCTATTCTCATCTTTCAGCCCAAAGTGGCTCGGTGTGAACCCAGTTTTAGGTAGTTTAGGCTGAGGATTAGACTGAACGACCTTGAATGTGTTTTCCTGTAGGTGCTGAAGGCTCCGGTAGAGGAACTGGACCGGGAAGGCCAGAGGCTGCTGCAGTGCATCCGATCCAGTGATGGGTTTTCTGGGAGGAACTGCATCTCTGGTTCTGCTGATTTCCAGAGCCTGGTCCCCAAGGTTAGACAGACGGCACCACACAGACACCGTGGGTTCACATGTACAAGGGTCAACATCACTATTGGGGGCTTTTCAGACTTCAACATGTCCAAAAAAACTTTCTGTTCAATGTGTTAAGTCAACTGTATGCTGTTAGAACAACATGTTGGTGAAACTTCCGAAAATTTATTAGGTTTTTGCAAGTAAAACAAAGTATAAGCAGACCACAAAACATGAAAGAAACATGTCCACCCCTTTACAAATACAGGTAGTCCTCGGGTTACGAACGAGTTCCCTTCCTATGCTGTAACCCGAATTTCCACGTAAGTCGGAATTAACCATTTAGTACCCTTAAAATACCCCCTAAATCTCTAAATAACTATCCAAATACATGTATTATACTTCATATTGATAAAATGAAGTAAAAAATAAGATACTGTACTTACTGTTGGTACAGTATACAGTATACAGTATGTATGTACAGTAATGGCGAACGAGACTCTGGTGTCGTAAAGTCGAAATAACATAAATTGTGTACGTTGTAACCTGAGGACTACCTGTACATGCAAATAAGTGACAGGGTGGACAGTTAGGCTATGGCTAAAGTTAGGATTTAAAGTTATATTGACTGATGTCACACATATACAGGTCATTTGATCCCAACAGTGACCATTAAATGAATCACAATCATTTCAGTCCATAGACACTCATTCAGCATCAGCGCAAACTATAACATAAGAGCAGAATAAACCTGAGTCGATGATGATGATGAAGGAGCGGTCTGGGTTTGGTCTCCACCCGCAGCTCGTTAGCATCCCTCATTAGCGCTAATGAGACGCACTCACTGCATGTTCTCTCATTAGGTGACGGACTCCGCGGGGAAAACTGTGAAGGAACACACCGAGTATCTTTGTAGTGGTTGTTTTCATGAAACATGCACTGAACATTACAAAGCAGTAAACACTTGTGTGCTAATGTCAGAACATGGAACAGACCTACTGCACTGCACAGACTCATACACATATATATTATGCCTTTTATTTTTTTTATATACCAAACTACGGTTATTTAAAGAAGATACAAGAAAATGTTTGATAATTTTGTCTCTAAAATTCAGTGTTTTTCTGTCCCACTACCCAAGACATTGTAGGCCTCATATAGACATGTGACATTTTTCCTATTATAAGAACATGGGGGAAAAAATATTTTAAAAATTCATTAAAAAAATTTATTGACTTTTTTTTTTTTTTTTTAATTTTTTGACCTACTTTTCCCAAAATCTAATGGCATGTATTGTGGATCATTGGCAATGTGTAAACTGAATTTGGTGTGAATTCAACCAATAGTTTTGCTGCTAATGTGTTAACGAACAATCAAAGAAACAAATTAATACAAAATAGGGGTAAAAATAGGGCATTTGTTTGATAAATATTGAATAAATATTACATTGTTTTTGCAAGAACAGAGGATTATTGCGTGACTTAATTGCACATAATTCACATTATACAGGATTATTGCACATTATTGGAAGTGATTGCATGAGGTTACATTGAGGGAGGTGATTGTACATGAGACACCAGAGTTATTACTTTAAGTGTTTTGATATATTCTGTTTATATCTGCTCTAGCCTCTGCCCATAATAATGGACTTAAATCATGTCAAATTGTATATTTCTAGATATTTGTTAAATTGAAATACCTTTATTTTGCAACCCAACTATTCATCTGATTCCAACATTTTTTCACCGAAGTCTGTTTTACTTAGTTTTAGTTAGTTTTTACAGACATATGGCGTAAATAACATGAAACAGGTACAGATATAGTGTTTGTTCCTGGAGGATTCTGTTGGTTTTCTGTAAATTGGCTTGAGAATCTTGTTTTTTGACCGTCTCGATATGTAAAGTGTTATGAAATAACTCAAATTTGATTGATTTGACTGATATAAGTGATGCTTTTTGAAGATGATAAACGGTGCATGTCTTATTCGGATGAAGATGAAGTTCCTTGTTTTTGTTTTCCAACATCTGCTGTGACGTGAAATTGGTCGAATTCATAAAAAATGTTTATATGTACCTTCTTTTGGACAAAGCTTGTTGTTTTCAGAGATTTTGACCAATGTTTTAAATATTAAAAACATGCCTTTACCTTTTATACTTTATTTATTATTTATATATAGTTTTTTTTAACTCATATTTTATTACATTTTCTTCATGTTTCCCTCCTTTTTAGCAGGTGTTATTTACTTCATCTCATCCTAATTTCTTTCTTTGTCTAATCTACGCAGTTCTGGTTCTAGATATTGTTCTCATTAGAATTATTAATATGATTGTTGTTATTGTTCATATTCTATTCTGAGGGTCTTCTCCACCTCTTTCCTCCTCCCCCCTTCACTCACTCCTTCTCTTCTCCTCCCCCCTGTCTCTTCATGTCAGGTCCGACATCAAAATATGGTTCAACAAAGCTCATAGTAAAATCATTAAAATATCAAGGGGAACCTCATACACTTCATGAAGTTTCCCTTGGCAAAGCAAATTTGCTCAGCTTCAAAAAGCAGCCAGATGAAAGTTCTGCTGTTATGATGCCGGACAAGACAAGTTAGAAGAAAAAGAAAAAAAAAACAAGCGTGCCTTTACTTCTAATGGTTCATATTTCCATGGTTTATGGCATGTAAATGGTTACAGATATCAGTAAAGTTCCTCTTTGATCACTGATAAAAGTCATATATGGACTTTAATAGAATTAATTGAGTTCTCCTCCAGTGAAAGCCCCGCCCACTTCTATTGGGAGATTGATCTCCTGCATCCAGACCACAGGACTGGAACATAGAGACAACCTCACACATTCAACTGCAGATTGATTCTGATAGAACATGACGCTGACATACAGGGACATTAAAACTATTTCTTAAACTTTTATCAGATTTTAGAGCTGCACTGATTGTGACATTTTGAAAACTGATGGCGACAGCTCTGATATTTTCTGTACATTTTATTTTTGCAGTCCATGATATCGTTGAATGAGCACAAATCCCGTCATAAACATCAGGCGCTTCTATCAGTGAAATCTCATCTTATCTGCACACGGCCGATATGGGTCCATAAACCCTGTATAAACCTGTGCATCCTTGTTCAATCTGATAACACAGTTGTTACATCCGTCTCTTCCAGGTGGCCAGTCTGCTCGATAAACTCCACTCCACCAGGCAGCATCTCCACCAGATGTGGCACGGCAGGAAGCTGAAGCTGGACCAGTGCTTCCAGCTACGCCTCTTTGAACAGGACGCAGAAAAAGTAAGTCAATTCTGTTTTAACGTGAACCAGAACAAATAAGTATGTGTGAGCGCTCTCTCCAATGGCATCATATCCTGTAAGTGGTGCTTCTGTCTTGCCACCTATTGCATTATTCAGACACTCAGTAGCTGGAGGGCTCTTACTGTGAAGCTGCAGTGGAATATGAAGTCCTCATAGGCTCATTTATTTACCATTAAAATCTATATTAATATATGGTGCATTGATCATTGGCACCAGGGGTTTCTGCTGTATTATAGATGAAGGATCAGAAAAAATATCCTTCACTCCTGGGAGGAAAAGATACCATATTTATTATTATATACAGGAAATAAATTCAGCCATATTTATTTGCATACATAGCACTTTTTATGTACGCTGCAGGCCACAAACAAGACCAATACTGCACTGGTTTGGACATTTAATACTGTGTAGAACTGTGCAAAATGTTCTGTCTGTAGGTTTAGTAAAGTTCTAATGTCAACACACATGCATTTGTTGCTGTATTTAGATCCAGGCTGATATATGTAAAGTATGTACAGGAGGAAAAACTAAAGTTACAGGGTACAAACAACTTCTGTAAACCAACAGGGTTGTATTTAATGTGACGTCCCTTTGGATGTAACAACTTTAACAATTTGTTCTGACAGTAAGAGATTCATGGCATTACTTTTCTGATGTTTTATACCAGTAATAAATTGAACAAGAGTAAGAAAAATGAGCCACAAATTGGAAAAGAAAGTCAACAAGAAGAAAAATAAAGAGAAAAAAAAACAACTATCAAATTAACCAAATTATTATTAAACAAATTGTGACAAAAATGAATAAAATAACAAAACACAAACATAACAGTGAACAAAATAATCAACAAAATGAACAATATAATCGACAAAAAAGAAAAATAGTAGTTAACACATTGAACAAAAATGAACAAAATAAGAAAAAGTGAGCACGATAATTAACATAATGCACAAAATAATCAACAAAAACCAACAAAAAAATCAATAAAATAAGGATGTCAACACATGTCAGCTGTTTCTAATTGTTTGTGTTCACTGATACTGGCGTACCACATCTGACTCAATGGAAAAATACAACGTTTGGATTAATAATAATAATAACTGAGAATAATGGAATGTTCTGTTTCCTTGAACCAGATCAGACACATTTATCATTAATCCGTGATCACACATGACCTCATAGACTCAGTGTGGGTGAAGATGTTGTACTGAGTCTCTGTGTCCAATGTCCAATGAATAGAGCTTCAGTTTTGATCTAAATAGAAGAAAGGGTTCACAGTTAAACCTGTGACAAACTGAGCTGAAATCCTCCACTTCCGCCTGTTAAGTGATTATCTGTGGTTGTGCGTAAATGTTTGAATTCCTTTCATGGTTTACATACTGGCCTCCTTCAACACAAACGCCAAACAAATATTCAGTTCAACGCCATAATGATGGAAATGGAAAGAATGTTCTCTGAGCATAAAGACAGTCATTTCAACCGACTGGACTCAAATGATTTTATACATACAATATAAGTTTAAAGTTTTAAAAGATGCCCTTGTAATGCAGTGTTGTTGTTTTTTTACTGCTTATAATAATAATAATAATAATTATTATTATTATTATTAATTTGTTAGAATTATTAATCGTAGTTAAACTATTATTACACTTTATATATGCACATATATACATACTGTACGTATTATAATATAACATACTTTATTATTTACGACTGTTTATAATTTATTATTTATTTCCACTTGTTCTTTCTCATGTATAATTGCCTGTTTTTCCACTACTATACTTGTTACTATTTTCCTTCCTTTTGTTTTATCATATTTTTTAAATGTGTACATTCGGTGTTGTGCTGATACTGGAACCTTAATTTGATGAGCGATCAATAAAGTTCCATCCAATCAATCTAATGTAGGCTAATTTAATCTAATCTACGGCCCAAAACGCTGACTGTGCAGTATTGTTCAGAGTTGCCATTATAGTTGGTGTGTGGTTGAATATGTTAATATAATTAGAGATATACACAGCATTCAGTCTCTATCTATCTATCTATCTATCTATCTATCTATCTATCTATCTATCTATCTATCTATCTATCTATCTACCTATCTAC
>JAPSES010095584.1:0-20661 GCA_029822895.1 Maxillicosta whitleyi | reverse complement strand
TTATTTTGTATAAGGTTAATTTTCGGGACACATACAGCCAGATTCGGGATTCAGGACAACAGCTTAGAATTCGGGACATCCGGTCACCCTATCCCAGTAGCAGATTTATATTCATTAAAAAACTGGGCAAATTCCTCATATGAGGCAAAACAGTCACCATGTTTTGTGTTGTTTGCCTGAATGCTGAAACTGAAACTGTGAATAGGTGCACAAACCAGCTCTGGTACCTGGTTCCTTAGCCTTTTCCTGTACCTGGACACTTCACATGGCATGTGCGGTGCTTATTGCCACAGTACTGTAACAGCAGGGTGACAGGTTCCAGGTAACCAGTCTGCACATGATGTAATGATGGCACTGATTGGCTCTGTGGTAAAAGATAAATGAGAAAGCAGTCCCACAGTACTGTGGACATGGCCACTTCAATAAAATAAATGCACCTAAAAGACTGGTGACACTATGTGACCACAGTTTTATACTATAAGGTCAAAGGTTATCTTCACAACATGGTAATCTCCAAAAAGATTATTCTGTCCTCATTCAACACCCTATCTGAGGAACAGAAGGGCAGACTGTGATCACATTTCAGTGATGACACTAATCTTATGAGCCCACCAGGACGGAGGGTCCTCCCCTGTTTCTTCTGCCTCCTTATTACATACTTGTTGGTTCAACTCACAGGGATACAGTGTAAACATAAACGCTGCACTGGTCAGTTCAGCCTGTTACTTCAAGACCAGCTTCTTATCTAGAAAATGTAAAAGATGTGTTTCTTTGTGGAAGAAAAACACTGTAGTTTACATTTCTCAGCCTATATTTAGGTTCATGATCTATGTGGAGGAGAAACGTTTCAGAAAAAATATTAAATGTCTTGGAAATGTGAAGATATTGGTGTTTTTAATCCAACAAAACTCAACTCTCCCAGTTACTTTTGTGTGTTTCCAACCCAGTGATCTAGATATAAGATCCAGTGTCTGATGATGATATTGAGCTTAAATTGATTGTTCCTGCACCATGTGACACAACTCTCCGAGTCCTCTGCTTTGTAAAAATGGTCTTAACCAGACAATGTTTCTCACTGGCAAATGTGAGAAAAAAATGCACTTAGGTCTTATCTATATATGAAAGGATTCTGGACACATATGGATGTTGCCAAGAGCCAGCATGAGTTCTATATTTACATTTTCTGTTATTTGTGCATCCACTTATGACTTAAACAATGTATACGAAGCTTCCAGGAGAATGCGACGGGATAAGAAAGCAGTAATAATAGGAGTAGATGGAAATTTGCCATTGTAATAAAGCAGCAGAAGGAAAGAAGTCCGTATCAGTCCAAGCGAGCCTGCCAGATGCCAGACATCTGTTTCTGTACACCTTGAACCCTTCATCTTTGCATCCACTCGCCTTCTCTTCTGAGCGCGCTCCGTGCCAGGCGTGAGGATTACGCTTCGACAGAGTTCACAGACTACTCATCCCCTCAGCCCTTATCACAGACGCAGGGGGCTGCTATCGCCGGCTGAGCAGCACATCCAGCTGTAAACACTCACAGACACTTCCTGAATGCCACGGCACAGTGCCCATAATCCTCTCTGATTCAGCCGAGGCCAGAAATCCTGCATTGTGTATTTATTCACTTCAGGGGGAAGCTGGATCGGGGAAAGACCAGGGAGCTGTAAGGTCATGTCAATTACATTCTCAGTGAGAGAAGTGGCCCTGTTTGCATAAAATATTACTTCAAACAATGAAACAGTACAAACGCTTGTCACAGCTTCATGGTTTAGTTGTTCTAAGTGGGAAAAACTTTTCCTATAAAAGCAACAATTTCAATGTGTTGGCTCTATTTTGATGGGATCCAATTAGTTTAGTTCAAATCTCATCACTCTTACGCTTCAGGCTTGTTTCAATCTGTCCATCAAAAGTTGCATTTGCCTAAAGTTGGTATTACATCATTTTACTTGATTTGTTGAATACTTTGATTGATCTAATCAGTCTCTTTTCATGCAACTCTGTTCTCTTCTCCAGAAATGCATGCGCTTCAACCCGGATGCAACGGTGTGGGTTGCCAAGCAGCGGATCCTGTGTACGCTAAACCAGAGCCTGAAGGATGTGCTCAATTATGGGCTTTTCCAGCCAGCTAGCAACGGGAGGGACGGCAAGTTCCTGGATGAGGAACGTATCCTCAGAGAGTACCCTCAGCCAATCAGCAAGGGGGTCCCATCTTTGGAGGTACTTCACTTTATTTATTCTCACATTCTTCACAACTTTGTGAAGGAGAGGTCAGATCAGGCAAATACCAATAATAATTCTATTGGCTTAAGTTCATGCTTCAGTCAAATAGAAAATCATAATCAGTGGTAGAATCTCCAGCGTCCATTGCACAAATATGAATAATCTGCCTTCATCTAGGGATTCATACATTTTCAGGGAAATCTGTTCTTATTTAGACAAAAAAAAATACAGAATATATAAGAGATATAATTAATATTTACTATATTTAATCAACTTATTTTATAGTAAAGTCATGGTTAAAATTTGTGAATCAAATATGAGGTAGTTGTCTAATCACCTCTAACTATAGAATATCTTCCATATTGTAAATTAATTGTTTTAAATTACTCTTCTTATATCACAATAATAATAATAATAATAATGATAATTATTATCATTGTATTATTATTTTACCCTAATTACCTGACATGTATTATGTTAAAGTGGAAATTGTGACATGTCTTTTCAATATGTGCAGCCTAAATATGGTAATTACTCTGAAGGACACATTTAGTGATTACTAAGGAATTAATCACTATTAAAATAATTCCTTCACTACTCTAATCTGATTTCCATAATGACACGCTCAGAACCTTAATATCCTCAATATTAGGTCACAAAAGTTTTCATTCTAAAAGAATGTAAAGGTTCTTAAATATTTTTGTGAAACCTGAAATGAATGCTTTCTACAAATTCTACAAAAAAAAAAAAAAGAAAAAAAAACATTTTCTATTCTTTACACCAGGATTTGCAGTGTTACATATTTTATAAACCAATCAGTGTGGCTGTGCTCAGTTGCTCCATAAAAAGCTTAGATGTGTAATTTCTAAAGTACTCACGTTCCTTTATGTTCAGCCTCAAATCATTAAATTGAAATATAAGTGACCTGATGCCTTTTCATGCCACTGTAGAAAAATGAAGCCACTTTTCCCAGTGTAATGTGCAATAGCAATCAGTAATTACATCTGTTAATGACACATTTAACCCTTTGTCTTTCTGGATGCACCTGCAATCAGACAAAGTATTATCCGTTGTGTTCAGCCACAAAACAGCCTCATCAGACCCCTTGAGTTACAACATGCTGAAAAGTAATAAGGGATTGTGTGCCAAAAATATATAAGTGCCACAGCTTTAACTTACACTCATGTGTAGTATACTGATATAATAACTAACATATGTATGTCGATTAAAAAGAAACACACACAATATTGACAAAAGTAAAACATTTAAACGCTACGTGTCAGTGCTGACACACCCTGCGTATATACTTTTTGAATGGCTGTAACGCTTTCACTGTTTGTCAAATTGGAAAAAATCCAATGGTTTCTGAAACCTCAGATGTTGCGCCTTATAATCTTTATTGGGTCATTATGGTAATTTCACTCACACCTGTGCTAGAAGCTGGAGAATAAGCTGTTTTCGCAGAATTATAATACAGTAAATTGTAAATAGATTTTGAAAGTTCAAAGTGGACGAGAAAAATGTGCAAAAGGACTCATTCACAACATATTTTCTAATGTTTTTATAGTTAAAATAACAAAAAAAATAAAAAAAAAAAAGTTCAGATGGACCATTTTAGGCTCAGGGTTTTAAAAGGTTAATTGTCTGTTGCACATTTTCTTGCAACACTACAGTCCTCAGTGATGAGACATGATGGCATTCACAGGCTGCCAGTAAAGAACATCGGAAAATGAATATGTATAAAATGTAAACGCAGATACAGATAGTGTGCACCACTCAGAACAGGAACAGGTTGCAGGCTGCAGTCAGAATTGGAGTGAAATGAAAGTCTTGTTGAAAATATTTCTTTTTTCACTAATGTGTTTGTTTTTCACTCTCCAGTTCCGCTACAAGAGCAGAGTCTACAGACAACCCAATGTGGATGAGAAACAGATCGCCAAACTTCATACAAAGGTATGTTTTGTTTTTGTCTAGTAAAACAAAACCTAAATCCCACAGAATAAAACCTCATAGTACTGCATATATCAGTTTGAATGTAAGAAAAATATCAAATTATGTAAATCAACATCCCTTCGCCTTCCAAACAAAACAACACAGGCATTATTTTATGTCTGCACATTAAAGTGATCTGCCATAAGGGGCGGCGTTTACACAAGTTTTTCAAATGAATACAAGAGAAAAATGACTGCAGGAAATTTGTAAACTGAAAAAACAAACAAAAAAAAAAAAACAGATTACTTACTGAGTGACTGAGGATTTTCTGCATTACCTGAAATTCACTCAGAAGCACTCAGAGTGGATAAATGCTGCTGAATCACCATTTTTTTATTGGTTAGATATAGACTCTAACCTTCTGGGAAGCCTAGTCGAGATGCAACATAAGCAGGTAAAGAGACAAAACAAATATAGGAGACAAAGTTGTTCTATTATATTACTGCCCACCTCTGTGTGGATGCTGTCTGACCTATAACACGTACATGAGAAACACCTCAGTAACGTTTTAATAGAAAAGGGGCTGCCAAAGTAAAAATAAAGATTATAGGAACTTCATAGGGTTAAGTTAATTCTCAATAGTTAAATAACTTAGCCATTTGTCCTTTTTTATTATTTTTTTTCCTCAAGTCAAACACAAAACTTCAATGTCTGCCACGTCAAGTTTTGATAGGATAACTTGCTAGCCGGGCTCATTCCTGTGCTTGCCTGTTAATTCGTTAACCCCAACACAATGCAAAATGCATCCATTTAACACGTTATACGTTATATTATTTCTGGGCTCATTTGTGAATTTGTTAATAAAATAGCTGAGGTAACATTAATAAATGCAAACAGCCCGGAAACATTTTTTTTTTTTGTTCATTGAGCCGCATTTGCTAAACTTTAGCTTAGCTTGCAAATTGTGTTAAAGGTGCACCAAAGTTGTGTGTTTGCTAGTTAACCCAGAAAAAAGCCCTTTCTGAGTGTTTAAGCTTCAATTCATTTAATACTTTTTTTGCCCATGACAGTGTAAGTGTAATTGAAATACATAACATTGATAATGCTGTAAAATGACTGTTACTCAGTGCTTAATGAAGGTATAGTTTTACCAAACTGGTACGCTAGTGTTTAGCATTAGCTCATCCATCAGTAGCCCCTCGATGGTAGATGTGACCAGTGCATCCCCAATAGTTCTGAATGGACAATAAAGTCTTACTATATATATAAACTTTGAACATTGCAAAAAAAATAAATAAATAAATAAAATAAAATGATGCAGTACTCTGAAATGCAAACCAGTCAGCACCTGAGATCTTCTGAATTTGTGTGAAAATATTTGCTATTGCCGTTGATCAGATCTTTTTGAACAATGACATCGTGCATCTCAATTCTTGGATAAATAAAATGACATTTTTAAAAAAACTGTGGTCTAGTGCTGTGGGCAGAGGCACCAGAAAAACACATTTCAGCCACAAAAGGACAAAATAAATCAAACTACATACATGAATCCTATACTGATTTTTGGTCCAATCAGACAGCCTTTTCTCAAGTTGTTACATCACTTGTTGAAAGCCATCACACTTTGATTAAAAATATTAAAAATCTATGTTTGCACAGTAACCACTTAGTTTTAATCCATACTTAGTGACCTCTTTCCTGGAAACTAAAATGAGTCTGACATTGAAAAACCATGAAGTGATTATGGCTTTCAGTATCTGTCAGAAAAGGCTGAGTTGTTTTCAATGGATTTTTACACACATCCACTTTAATGTTAATGTTCTGTAATATGACTATGACCATTTGGTAAAACTAATAATGGCCAAATGTCCATACTATGTAGTACATGTTAACAAAACTTCAGTAGTTCAGTCAGTTTGTCTGTACCCACCTACATGAAAAAACATAAATCTCATCACCCTGTCAAAATCTTCCTTTATTAAATACAAAAATACTAAAGATCTCAGAGAAATGCAGTATAGTAAAGATTAATTTTCTAATTTTTTAATTGTCTAGTGTTTACTCAGATATAACCAGAGGTACAGAATAACTCAACACCAAACCACAGCCGTTGTTAGACATTATTATTATTATTATTATTAGCCATAGCATCTAGGATCAAACAATCCTAAAACAAAACATTGAGCCACATTTTCTTTGACAGGGATAGTACTCATTACTAAAGACAGTCACAAAAACTGTCATTGAGCTGAAGTTAGCCTTTGTCTGATGTTGAATTGCAGCCTTAAAACAGAAATAACACCACGGGTAATAAAGATCTATAATAAATTAAGAAAATACATAAAATATAGTACAGTGTAATGCACCCATCCTTGTTAAATGTAATATTTTTGTGTGTAATACACCGGTACAGCTATGTTTAGTCTTAAGTTTGTTTATAAATCAAAGCTTCAGCTGAAGTAAAGATATTTTTTTCTCAGATATGGAATGGTGATAAATGCCTTTAAAAATATATATATATTTAAATAAATAATAATAATGAGAAGAAGGAGAATGTGGCGATTCAAGTAGCATCAAAGTTGTCTTATTAGCCCGTGCCCAGCTCATCAGACAGTATGTAAATTGGGACATGATTATCACATTTGCATATACTGTAATTAAGATGTGTTGGTGCTCTTTGAATTCTAATCTAAAGGAGCGATTGAAATCAATGCATGTAAATACTTATGATAATAATAGTATAATCCCCTGACCCAATGTCATTATGATCTAGAATAATACATGAACAGATTTTTACATAAAGCAATGAATCATAACTGAATAGCTAAACCAGACCTGTTAGAATGTGAATGTCGATAATTAAGGCTACGTTCCGACTGCAGACAAATGTGGTCCAAATCCAATTTTTTTGCCCATATGTGACCTGTATCCGACCTGTTAAAGACAGTTTGAAATCAGATTCAATCCAGGCATTTCATTTGTGGTCCTAAATCTGATCTGATATTTTGCAGTGCGCCAGGTCACATTTATCTGACATTTCCGTCATTGAAATGCGACAAACGTCACAATCTGCATCCCAGGACTGTTACTTCGTAAACACAGTGCATGTCTGCGTGGTCTCATGTTACCTCGGGACCTCTTTTGCATATGCAAGTCACTTCAGGGTCGCATTCAGTTCATACTAAAAACTTATAGAAGTCACATTTATTGTGTAATATGAATGAGCACACAAAAAATTGGATTTTGCCAGACAAATCTGAATTGTGCATCAAGATCTGCTGTCTGAGTGTAGCCTAAGTGTAATGGCAACCTGCTTTTTTTTTTTTTTTGGCAACTTGTTGTTTTGTGGAACCATGTGTATAAATCATTACATCATCAGCATACCAGTGGATTTTTATGTCATAGCACATGGAAGAATATTAATATATAAAGAGAAAAGAAGTGGTCCAAGTATAGATTCTTGTGGAACACCAATATAGAATTGTTTACATGTACTGTATTCAGTCTTCAGTTTGACCGAATCCATACAAAACAACCAGGAGTTAGTCTGGTTAGAGAAATACTATTTAAACTAATGATTCTCAACTAGTGTGTCACAAACTTATTTTTAGTGGATCATGAGTCTTTATGTGGGTAAAAAATAATTGATTTATTTTTAATGCAGCAGAGAACCATCCATTTTCACTCCCAAACACTAGGTGACAGTAATGTGCAGTAATGCTAATTAAGACCAGACACTTCACTGCATAAAAGAAAACCCAATTGTGGCAAAACTCAGATATGGTTTTACCTACACTGAGGACAAAAACCTCAGTGTGTTTAATACCTCAAAAAGTGACTGAATGCATGTGTGAATAGTGCACTATTTTACTGTTAAAGGGAATATTTCTGTATTTAGCATTCACCACCTGCTGCTGATTTTTGTTTGTCATTAAACTTGTATTCTGTGTTTTCACACTATCATATTCTGTATCATTTCAGGTTCAAATTCATTAAATACCTCTGAGTAAAGTATTAGTTTAAGCAGTTTTAGTTGCAGCTTGTCAGTGAAGGGTGATAATGGATCCAGAAACCAGACCAGTTGAGAACCAGTGGTTTAAACCCACATTTCAGAACTGCATTGTCTTTTTATGTTTTGAGTGACTATTTTCCCACATATAACATGTTATGGAAACAAATCTCAGTTTACTTTACACAGACTTTAGCTGTCACCATAGACATATTTGGATCCGTTCTGTTCCTCTGACAGTCGAGCAGCGCACTGAGTTTGGATGCTGCTCACTCTGCCAGTCTCAACATCCTCCTCCCCCCGTGTCCCTCCCACATGAATCAAAGTAAATTTATACAGTAAAATTGAATACTGTTAGCCTCCCCATCGTTGTGTAAGGCTAACTCTGGGCGACTGCCCCATAGCTACTGTAATCCTGTAAAGCAGCCAAAGCATAAGTGTCTCTGGCAGCTCTCTGTTTCCAGCACACTAGGAAACTGTCTGACAGCTGCTCTAATTCTACATACGAATGGAAGAAGGAGAGGCCAGGAGAAGAGAAGTGACTAGAAAGAGGTGGAGGATGGAAAAGAAATGCAGAGCAAAGAGATTGAACAAACACTTGTATACTTCTTACAAGATGTGGTTAAAAACATTGAGGATGTGGATGCTTGGTAACAGAAATCTGAATGCGTCCTCCTTCCAGCTTTTGGCCTAATCATTGTTTTGGAGTTAGTCATGTTTGCATTACAGTCTGGTGCTCTGTGGCTGGCTAAAGCTCACACTGGGAGCCAATCAAGCACCGCAACCTGTTTCAGCGAAGACAAAGGCAGAGATGGCCCCGTCCTCCAGACTATGATTCACCAGACAGACGCACAAACACACAGAGGACATACCAGCTACATTAAATAGAATATTGCATGAAAACACTAGGGTCATGTGCAATGCTCCCTTGACATTTCCAGATATCGAACCAGCAGTGAGTCATCATTGTTTGGCGTCTAAACAACAGCACTCTTATCTGTGGACAGTTTTGCCTGATTTAATTTAGTCCATTTGAATTGTTGTCAGTGTTATTGGATTGTTAATTATCATCACAAACTCATTTTCCAAAGAGGATGAGTTAAAGGTCCCTTCCAGAAAGGTCAAAACACACACACTGTTTTCAGTAACAGTTTGTATGAGAGTTTTCAGGACGAATCCAGAATATGTGAATATGTAAATCCGGCAAATTTATACAGGGTGGCACCAAAAAAAAAAAAAAACGGAATTTTTGAAGTGCGTATTGGCAGACATGAGCAAGTGGCAGGACTGTGAAACAGTGTCCTTGAGCAAGTAAACACTCTGTGGATCAGTGGAACAGGCAACAGCGTGCGTTAAAATGTATAAAAATGTTTCATAAAAACGCTGATAGTTTGACAGCTGCGCAGAGGGAGTTCCCACATTTTTACAACTTAGGACGTGACGGTACTGTTCCATCAAAACACCTGATAAAATGTTGGATTAATAACGTTGAAGAGACTGGATCTAACCTAAAGAAGAAACCAACAGGACGACCAAGAAGTGCTCGTACTCCACAGAACATTAACATGAAGATCGTCAGATTTGTCTGTTTATGATTTTTTTCTCAAGAGTAAAGTACACGACCGGTCTAAGATGAATGAGTTAAAACAGAGAAATCAGGATGAAACTCACAGTATCCCAGCTCTGACATGTTGCAGCGATCAATGAGGAATCTCAACAGCAGATTTCAAGAATGCATCGTACAGGAGGACGCCATCTACAGGACGTAAAATCCCGTCATTGTTTTTTAAATGGCATGTTTTAAGTACTAATTCAGTAATTCAAATAGTAATTCATAGTAATTCAAATACTATAAATTAAATATTTTTCTTCCATCACAATTGGTTTCATTGGATTGTTAAAAGGTTCACTTTTTTTTTTTTTTTTGTCACCCTGTATACATGTAGCCAATATACAGGTTTAGAATTAAGTACTGGACGCCTGTCTAAAGTAGAACATGTGAGTCAAATGTGGTAAATAACACATGACAACATAACTTTAGTGCACTATACAATACAACACAATGTAAAATTACAGTATGAAGGCTGAAACCTATACGCCCCAAAACTGGTCTCTCAGTACACATCAGTCACTTTGTAGTCGTAACGACATGAGTGGTCACTCCAGTGTTTGTCCAGCCTGGTTTCGAAGATATTGAGTGTCCTTGGCATCACCACATCTGCAGGCAGCTTAGCACTTTACAAGTTTGACTAAATATACATACAGATGAACTTTAATGATCCCCAAGAGGAAGTTCACTAATCAGCAATGATGACAAAATCCAGATTTCCTGATTAGCAAACAACATGTAAATTAACACCATCTGGTGTTGAAGAACAATCTAAAAACAATTAATATTCAAATCAGAATATGGAAAGAATAAGTAGAGCTGTTATAATGAATTTTTACTACACATAGTCGCCACTGACTTTGGTGTGGAAGATGGCCGGTTCAAGACCCAGGTGATTCCTTGGGAAAGGTTCTTTACGCAATACATCCCAATGTAGCCACAAGGGGGCGCAAGCCTCATTGTGCCGGTCCCAAGCCGGGTTGTGTCAGGAAGGGCATCTGACGTAAAAACCTGTTCCAAATCAACATGTGAAGGTAATTCGCTGTGGAGACCCCGGAAGGGAAAAAGCCAGACCTGGGTCTCGAACTGGCCATCTTCCGCACCAAAGTCAGTGGCGTTAACCACTGAGCTACCCAGTCAAAAAATATTAACAATAAAACCTAATATTTAAACGTGCGTGCGTGTCCATTCCAGGTGACTACACCCCAAGGTTAAAAAACACCGGATTACAGTGAGGGAACATATCTGTCGACGTCCACTATCCATGCATTGCCCAGAGTGTGGAGTTGTGGAAGAGAAACTTAACCCCAGTTAGCTCGCTGAAAATCCCAACACACTAACATGTCAAAAGCCTCCAAGGAATTTGTAGTAACTGTAAAAAAAATATAATGTAACAGTGGTGATTACAGTGAGTTAACATACATGTAATATATGAACACATTAATTAGCACTAACTTAGCAATAGGCTGTATAATATCAAATGTATGTAAACTTTAGCTAGTGTCAGTTAACCGGCCCAAAATTGAGTCGATACTGGGATGTCAGTATTTTCCGATATACTTTAATGATATTATTTCAGCAGGAGTGGAATCTGTCTGGAAAAACAATGTTATATTCAATAAACACAAACTCTGAACATTTGACTTGACTCAGACAATGTAAATGCAGAGCCACATTTTTAATTATGCAGAAATGTAAATAAATAAATACATACAACTTTCTTCCCTTCACTTTTGGAGCCAGCCTCATTTGTGATTTGGGGATCTGCAGGTTCTGACTTCATCTTCACGCTCTAGTGGTTGCTGAATGCAGTGTCTTGGGAACATTTACACCCAATTTGAATGAATGTCCCTTAAGGATTAATCACAAGCTTGAGATCACTGTGTCCTTGTAAAACACTTTTTTGGCCACAAATCAAGAATTCACCTTCTAATTATGAGACGTTTACATTATCTGAACCATTTGAAGATGTGAGGTTATGTAGAATTTAAACTGAATTACAGAGGTCATCTTGTGTCTGATTGAGCAACAAAAAAGCTTTTATTATAAAAGTAATAAACAGGATATTTATTCATTTCAAAGGGTACCAGCAGGATGGGGACATGCCTACCTGCCCCCTCTTCCTCCCCTTCTCCCCCAGCCTATTGTTGTCCTGTTACCCATTGTCTTGCTCTTCTTCTGCTTTCGTCTTCTTTCCTCATTTTGTCCGCTCCTTCTGGGAGCTGCTCTCTTATCTATTTTTATCGCGCGGCCTGGAAAGAAAGCAGACGGGTACAGAAGAGAAAAGAGCAGCCATCTGACTCTATCGACACACTCTACGTCCTGCCGTCTCTCCTCCTGTGCTTCCTTTTATTCAATCGTTTAGAACTTTAAGTCTGAAAGAGGTCCCCCTGTTTCCTTTTTCCTAAACACTTCCTCTTTTTAGCCACTGTTACGTTTCACCCCTTACACATTTTTTTTTTTTTTTTTTTTTTTTTTATATCAACTGCTATTTGTATTCATCTTTTTCTCGCTCACACCCACCACCGTTTGTTCAAAGTTCTCACATTTTGCTTTTTTTTTTTTTTTTTTGCTCTCTGCTTGTGCAGGCCAATCTGAGGAAGTTCATGGACCTTATCCAACACAATCAAGCGGACAAAGTGTTGAAGATGTTGGAGAGAGGGTTGGATCCCAACTACCATGACAGTGACAGTGGTGGTAAGATAAAAAACACACCGAATCACACTGATAACAGACAAACAAAGGGAAACGCACTATGTGTTTCACATACTGGACATGGACAACAAAAATATAAACAGAATATATAAATAAAGGCACAGGATGATGGATCGAATGAAATGAAAGAGCCACAACATCAAAGCAAAAGCTACTACATGATCATAGATGTGAGCTTTGCTTCTCTGTGTATTGTAAAGTAATTTATTTGGTGTTTCAGTTTTGGAAGTTTTTTTTTTTGTTTTTTTTTTCTAGCTTCAGTTCTTTCAAAGGTTCACATCATCAAAAACCACTAGACTGAAAACAAAATGCAATTCTCTAAATTTTACCTATGCATACGTAGATGTAACATTGAAAGAAGTGTAACACAAAAGCAAAGGGCACATCATAAATCAAAGGGAAGTTTCTTTCCCATGATAAGGCTTTTATATTTATTTTTTTGACCATCTTGTCTACTGTGTATTTGACAAGTGCCTGTAAAAAGCCAGTGAGGAAATGCCTCTGCTTTCAACATGTCCCTATTGTTTATATACATCAAATAAGGCAATTTAACTGTATGAACATTTATTCTGATCCAACAAGTACATAAATGTACAGATACTGGGACAAAAACGTTCATTTTCATCCAATTGTCACCTATGGCACCGTGGATTTATAGAGTAGATGTAGCTACAATCAGGTCTTTCAGTATGTGGACAATGCTCAAACAGCTCAGTCCATACATACATAATTACATGTGGATTGTTTCATTTCCAATCTGCTGTGGTTGTGTACAAAGACAACCTTAACAACTAGAAAAGCACTCCGCCAAGCAGCACAGTTCAGGTCACACATTTGAAGCCACTATATGAGAAAACAGTTCCACTGCCATCTGGTGGACATTTGTTAGTACTACAGCAATGTCAATAATAACTAATAGAGAATCCTTTAAAAAAAAATCCTGGATCCAGACAGTGATCTGGATCACCTCCAAACTTTAATCATCTGTTCCTTGTCTCAGAGTGAACATTTCCTGAAAATTTTATTAAAATCCGTTCATGACCTGTTGAGTTATCTTGCTAACAAGCAAACAAACAAACAAACCCTGGCACAAACATAACCTCCTTGGTGGAGGTAAATATGTGCCACTGTCAAAATACTTATTTTCACCACTGTCACCTTCCACTTCATGAGTGGAAGGTGCATGCATCTACTGCATCTACTTTGCTTAATAAATGTATTCTTACACTTCCACCCAGTATAAGATGTTTCCACTGCTGCCATAATTTAACAGTATTTCTGTTTCACCCAAATATCTTTTTATGTTTCTATAATGGTTAATCCACCAGTATATGCAGTATATTGATATATATATATATTTATTAAAACAATATCTTTAATGTTAAAATATAACTATTGTTGCTATCCATAAATGTTGAAGTTTAATGTTTTCCAGGGAAATGCAGCAGAAAATTTAAACATGTTTATGAACTTGCACAATTCCAGTTATTATGTTTCATTCCTGTAAAACTACATAAAAACAACAGCGGCAAGAATGTAAATTGTTATCTGCACCAAAGGTGGTCACACAAAATATTGATATTTTTGGTTATTTTTTTTTGTCAACAAGGACTATTTTATTATTCCAGTTGGTCATTTTCTTAATGAATAACAATTAAATTGTTAATTTGAAACACATTTTTGATAAACTATGTTCTGTTTATATTCTGTTTTCTTGTCTTCATGACAGGTGGTCTGATGCATTTGTTAAACACTGTAAACAATAGGAACATGCATAAGTGTTTCCTTTCCTAAAATGATCTCAAAAATTCAAATAGGAGGGGGAGAAATAGGAGTGAAGGTGTAGTAGTCCCATTTTAGGTTAAAATGAATGTCCTTTAGAAACAATACTCAAGTATTTAAAGGATGTAGATTCTAGATAATACTATTATCTATTACCCAGACTCTGGATAATATTCTAACAGTGTGACCGACAGTAGCTCCTCTCACACACAGGCTTATTTGACCTTTAGGTTGGATTCAATTCACGCATCACATTACAATGTGTAGGTTAACAAGTAATAAGAGACCAGTGGTTTTCATTTCCCATTCACAGTGTAGAGGCCGGTAAAATCTCTCCTGTGGTGGACCTAAATCTCACACCCATTGTCTTACCTGTAACAAGCAATATGAGGTGAAGCGATAGGGGGTCTCAGATGGCAAGGATATTTGTGAAACTCAAACCTCTGAGACATTACACTTTGACCGGAACGGCTGTGTTTTAATGGTGTTAGTGAAAGCTGTGGGATTCTCCAGTGGGGCCGTTAATTGTTAACAGGTGCATAAAATAAGTTAATCCAGGTTTTATGCAGCAAAGAGCTTTTATTTTTCAGGACATGATGAACAACAAAAGATAAACTAGACTAAATTAATGCAAACCCAGACTGTATGTATACTCTACTGTTGTCTAATATGCTCCACTCAACTCTACTGTACTATACTATACTATACAATACTATACTGTACTGCACTATACTGTACTGTACTATACTGTGCTGTGCTGTACTGTACTGTACTGTACTGTGCTGTGCTGTACTGCACTGTACTGTACTATACTGTACTGTACTGTACTATACTGTGCTGTATTGTACTATACTGTACTGTACTATACTGTGCTGTACTGTACTGTACTATACTGTGCTGTATTGTACTATACTGTACTGTACTATACTGTGCTGTGCTGTACTGTACTATACTGTACTGTACTGTGCTGTGCTGTACTGTACTATACTGTGCTGTATTGTACTATACTGTACTGTACTATACTGTGCTGTGCTGTACTGTACTGTACTATACTGTGCTGTACTGTACTGTACTATACTGTACTGTACTGTACTGTGCTGTGCTGTACTGTACTATACTGTGCTGTACTGTGCTGTACTGTACTATACTGTACTGTATTGTACTGTACTATACTGTGCTGTACTGTACTATACTGTGCTGTGCTGTACTGTACTGTACTATACTGTGCTGTATTGTACTATACTGTACTGTACTATACTGTGCTGTACTGTACTATACTGTACTGTACTGTACTATACTGTGCTGTGCTGTACTGTACTGTACTATACTGTGCTGTGCTGTACTATACTGTACTGTACTATACTATACTGTACTATACTATACTGTACTGTACTGTACTATACTGTACTATACTGTACTGTACTGTACTGTATACAGTGAATGATGCTGATCAACCTGATGGAACCATTAGCTGCAGGTCTGTAGGTTAAATAAAATGTATACCTATTGAACTAAAAGTGAATACTTATCTAAAAACTAGGGCTGTCAAAATCAATGCAGATTAATCCATCATTATAATTAATCAGATTAAAAGATTTTATGCAATTAACCCATCTGCAGTGCAGAGTGACTCTGGCAATGCATTTCAGACAGTTTGTCCAAGTCGAGTTACTGTCGAACATGAAGTTGCTTCTGTCAGCAGAAGCAATGAAGAAAAATGGAAGACACTAAACAGCACGTTGGCCCTCTGGATGGAATAATGAGAACAAAACAACCCAAGATGGAACAGTTGTTTCAAGTTATTTTGTTGAAACGGTAATAAACATTAATAAACATGTTAAGAGCATATATATTCCTTTCTTTCTTGAGAGTCTTTGCTCATGCAAAATCAAACACGATTAATATAGATAAAAAATTAATATATAATTGATTTTGATTAATTGAAGTTGATCCACAGCAACCCTTTGATTAATCTGATTTAAACATTTGACTCATTTGACAGCACTACTAAAACATGAACTATATACACGCAATACTAACCATTTGTAAATATGTCTGTGAACATTCTTAAACCTTAGAGTCTAAACATGCGGTAGTTGAAGTTTATCAGTAATACAGGATGTCCACAAAGTCTCTTTACAATTTAAAACAAATCATTACAAAAGCAACTAATGAGATATGTTAATCAGATGTGTTCTATGACCAGTCAGTACGAGTGGTCATCAAAATTGTAATCACATTGTGGGATCATGTGAAATCAAACCATTGATTACTTACTGTTTACTTTGACCTTTAGACTGAATATGTGTCACCACAACTGAATGACCTTCAACCAACCATCATTTTCCAGGTAGATGGTGCACCACCACACTTGGGACTCCATGTTGATGGGTTCTAAATCATTGAAAGCAATGGTCCAATTCCCTGGACACCTTCTTCACCACATATCACTGCCCTGGATTTCTTTCTATGAGGTTATGTTAAAGATATCATGTATCAAACAAACATACGGGATGTATACAACCTGAAGGACATTATCACTGACACCAGTGATGAGTCTGATTCCGTCAACATCCAAACAAATCCAGTACCATCTGGATGGGCTTTATACAACTAATGGTGTCCATATAGGAGTGTATTAAATTAGGCAAAAAAAAAAAAAAAACACTCAATTTCCACTGTTTATTTAGTGATAATTCCCACAGATTTGTCCACTCATTTGCTTGTAATAAATGTGTTAAATTGTACAGACTTTATGGACACCCTGTATAATTGTAAGCCAGTCCCATGTATGTGCCTGTGTGGAATAGTGATGGTAGCACTAACATCAAGGATACATTAAAGTACCAGTTGTTTAGCTTGTTACCTCATAGTGAAAAAACAATATTTCTGTGATTTGGGTTAAATGGCTCTTTGCAATGATACAGAGGGAGTCAGCCAAAAAATGCCACGAAATGCCAGCACTCCAATGATGCACTGGCCTATATAAACAATGCCTGCTGGGCCCTGATGTCAATTGAAAACAGCCCTGTTAAATACAACTGATGTGCAATGTCAAATATCCAGTTAACTCTGGTAAGTGCTGCAGGACTTTTTTTTTTTTTACATGTTTCCTGGTAAATGAACTCATTGGAGCCAAAGACACAGCTTTGCGTTTGCACACAACCACGCAAAGGAGCAGTGGGTACCCAGAGTAATGAGCTGTGTACTAATGTCAGCGAGCTCTCTATAAAACTTGGATATGTTACATAAAAACAGTGAGCAGGTGTTTCATGCTAAGCCAGTAACAATTACAAGTCCTTACAGTCACAGTTGGAGGCTTCAAGACCTGTGTTTTAGGCAACTGCAGCATTACTAGAATAACACATAATTTCCAAACACTTGTTCATCCACTTATATTCACACCTGACTTAATTTGTCTCTGCTGGTGCCTGTACTTTTATTATTTATTATTGGCAACTGGAGCATATTTCTCAAATGTAGCCTCTGAAGGCCAATGGTGGCATGAGATTATAGGTGCAACAGTGAATTGATCCAAATAGATTGTTAAAAGAGTTGGCAATGAATTCAGCAGTCGATTCATTGGGTCTTGAGTACATCAGTATTGAGGCGTGAGGCCCAAATGGAGTGCACCGTTTATGTAACAAAACTTGAATATGAGGAAAAAAATGGCCAAAATTCCATGGTGCAGGATGTTTCAGGCAAACAGGGCTGCTGTGGCCACTGGCAACATCATGTAAACCTACCAGAAGATAGCCTACGTGTTGTGATTATGTTAGCCTGCTAGTTAGTTAGACATTATCGTCATAATTATAACGGTTTCATCCACCCCTGTTTATCAGGCCACCAGACTAACATTACCTGTTGTGGGCTGGAACTAATACATACGTACAACTAGTTTGGTAGCCTATAACTGGAGCTGGTTGAAGACTAGCTTGCTAGTTTGTAACCATAAGAAGTCTCAGTAGTGGGCTGATGCTTGTTAACCTGGAGCACTGTAAAGGGGGGTAAATATGACAAAGTCATGGGTTCCAGCATTCCCAGTGAGCCCAGTGGATAAAGGGTAGAAGTTGTGAAGATTTCGTGCAAGCTCCAGAGTAAATGAGAGGCATAGAAGCCAGGAGTTGGACGTTCAAAGTCAAGTTTCACTTTCGGTTTCACACCAGGTAGTTGCTGCACTCAACCCCCCCCCCCCCCACACACACACACACACACACATACACATATACCTCCTCTCTCTGATGAATCAATTAGGTATTAAAATAATCTACAGATTAATCAATTATTAAAATTAACATGAGTCACAGCCCTACTTTTACATTTGCATCAATAATCTTATGATAAATGTTCATCATGTAATATCTGTGTCTGTGTGTGCTCCTGTCACATTTCACATTTGTCACATTTAATCTAAGTTAATGGATTTCCAAAATGCAGTCTTTACAGTGATTTGAACAGCAGGACTTTTTCAATTCTGTGTTCTGATAAACCTTACTAACTACATTTAACTAAACTTAAAATCAGTGAAAATAGCATTAGTAAAATAATCACAATAGACACAAACTTCACTATACCTTCACATACCAACCTTACATATTGTCACCAAACTGAACTTTTTTTTTTTGCCTAAATTATGAAATACTCAACTTCTGGTTCTAGTTTTTGTTTCCTGCAAAATTGACGAAACAACTTTGGCAATTGTTTTAGGAAACTGACAGTACTGGACCTCTAAAATTTACATATAATGATGAGTTACAATTTAAAGCTTCATTTTAAGGCTTAATGGTGCATGTTTGTTACACAGTTGACCGAGGGGTCAGCTTTGTAGCTGTTCACAGCCGCAGCTTCCGATCAATCCTATTGGCCTTTGGATGAGTAACTCACTCAATAAGAACTGAGGGCAAGTAATCTATAGGATTGACGGGAAACCATCAAAGCTATTACTTTAAATACCAGCAGGGGAGAACTTGAGTTAATGGCTGTTCGTGCTCATATTACTGTGGCGTTGGCTTTCCAGCACTGACACATGGGGACAGTGATCAGCCACTGAGGACTTGTGAAAAGCTCCTTGTGAGAAAGTGAAACATAGCTACTGTATCTTCCATAGGCACAAACTGAGCCAAGGTTTTTAAGCCGGCCCTTTTTAGAACATAAGCATTTTCTTCTGTGACTGCTCTCATAGATTTCACATTTCTGGCAGTAGCTAATCATCCAAAGCAGGCCATATTTAAAAACCCATTAAAATAATTTGCCGACCAATGCTTCTTTAAGTCGAAGTGACTTCACCTGAGTATTAGGCTGACAGCTATGTTTATTTATGACCATTTAATGAATATGTCAGTGGTATCTCAGCAGTGCAGGTGCTCTTAACGCAGCCAGCATTGAGCAGACAGAGATTGTCCAGGAAAAAGAAGGGTCTATTGATGCAAATAACAATGGAGCGGAGCAAGGATTATGAGGTTGAGAATTGAGGTTATCTTAATGGTCTCTTAGAGTTATTGTATTATTGTGCTATTGTGTTATTGAGGTAGTGCTAAGGGGGAGAGGCAGCTCAGGATTAGGACTCTTGTTGCTCAGCTCGTACTCGCTATTGATTTCAACTGACCAACAAAAGCTCCCTGTGAGATCAGCAAAGCAAAATATAATGCTGCATGCTCTGTTGTTGCAGTTTATTTTGTAATTGCTGTCAAAATGCTTGTAAGAGGTATGCAGGATTTCAGTCTGAAGTGTGTTTATGCTGGATGAATGTCGAAATTAAGTGCACTCAAAAATAATCTAAGCACTACTCCTGTTACATTATGCCACTTTAATTTGAAGAAGGTGGTGACACCACTACATAAGAGCTGCTCCCATGCTATTTGTAGTTTTTAATGAAAGACTAGTATGTAACATTTCCACATTGAAATATCTAAAAATAGCCAGGCTTAGGTTGTATATTCTGTTGACTTTTGCCCTTATGTTATATTAAATATGAAATTGCATGCAGACAATTGACCTGTTTTCATCATCTTCGTTAACATCTGTACAACTGAGCAACAAAACAGAAGGGGACATGTTTAGAAGCACAGTGTTTGTTTGTTTGTTTGTTTAAGCAACAGCCAGGGTTCAGTTGTTCTGTGTAGGTGGTTTTTGTTGTAATTTTTTAGGGGTTTTACAGGTATAGGAGAATAAATATTTGAAGGTAGATGCTATTTGCACCCAGGTGTTCCTAGACAAAAACACTATTTACACCCGGGTCTTCATACTCGATAATGCGCATTTACACCCATGTGCAAAAAGACATATGGTTACTATTTGCACCCAGGTGTTCTTAGATTAAAAACACTATTTACACCCGGGTGTTCATAGTCAGTAATGCTATTTACACCCAGGTTTTCCTAGACCAAAA
>JAPSES010095555.1:0-20668 GCA_029822895.1 Maxillicosta whitleyi | reverse complement strand
AATCATCTGTTCCTTGTCTCAGAGCGAACATTTCCTGAAAATTTCATTAGGTTTGGTCAATAATTAACCGAGATACTCAGAAACAAAATTTTTGGCCCCATTGACCCCAATGTAAATGAAAATTTCAAAGTGATCCAGAATCCAGGATTTATTCTGGATCACCCCCAAAAGTTAATGGGTTCTTCCTTGTGCCATTGGCAACAAATTCGGAAAATTTCATCAAAATATGCCCATACCTTTTCGAGTTATGTTGCTAACTAATGAACAGACAAACAAACCCAGGCGAAAACATAACCTCCTTGGCGGAGGTAAATATGTCAATACCAAATTTATTCAGATGTCACGAGATTAATTCAAGTTACCTTTGGCCACTACAATTACAAGAGGTTATTAAAGTGGTGGACATTAGCTTCATTTATGTGTACGGCGAACTACTACTTGGGTAAAGTTGGCCAAAGTGTCCAATGGAATCGCTGCACATGCATTTTCAATTTTTTGTCTAAAGGCTTCGAATTTGAAGTACCACTTTAAAGTGATCTTGCGTTCCTCAATCAACATCCTACAACAGTACACAGTGTTATCGTAATTTGATCAAACTTCGAAACAGGTATCCATATGTGTAGAAATACTTATACACATTAAATATTCATGCAAGTTTTTCTTTTCCTGATGTGTATATACATTATTTTTAGCTGATTATGTATATTTTGGTTTGGTAATCCTATCCACATTTGCAACCTATATTGTATATTTCCAAAAATGTTATTTGCTATTTATTTTTTTATTTGTGTGGTTACTCATATAATAACAACTAATCACTTGATACTGAATGAGGAAGAAGAAAAATGCATTATATATTATTAAAAAAAAAGACAAATAGTCATGCCATGAACCATAGATTCAGATCATTATCACAGCCCTAGGGTTATTAGGGATGCACAAATTACAAAACTATGATCCAGCATCAATATTTAAAATGACTTTTTGGACAGTTCTGTACCTAGTGTTTTGTGTTTCTTTTATTTTGTTGTTATTTAATTGCATTTTTTATGCCGTCTTTTCATTATGTTAAAAACTAACAAACAAACAAACAAAAAAAGATTACCTAAAATGAATGAAGCACATTATCTTTGCATGAGCACAAATTCAGTCTTTTAAATGAATGAAACCAACATTAATTTAACACAATAGATAAATGTTGTCCACCGCCATTAATCCCGGTGTACCTGCTGCCTCTTGTTGTTACTACTGTGGTCAGACACACCTGGATTAATCTGATAATGTCTGATAATGAAGGAAAGGAAATAAAGCGGGGCTGTGTGCAGAGCCTATTAAATAAAATGAATAACAACAGACAAACAACCCAACAAGCATCAAACATTTTCAATCAGTTCATACTTTTGGTTGGTGGTGGATGTTTTTGGGGTGGTTATGGTTTAAAGCACAGGTTCCAAACTCTAAAATGCATGCACACCTTTCCAACTTGTCCTGCACGTAGTTTATAAAGCGTGATGATTCCTCTTTGAGTGGGTTGTTTGCGGATCAGATGGAGTCGGCGTGATCCATCCATGTGTCGTGCCTTCCTGTTAAATCTCATCTGTGGCTTGTGGCTGACAACACAGAGGTGGCAGATGTCAGTCTCCCTCAGGTCCACACTAGTGCTAACCGTGACAACAACTTTAGCTTGTGGACAGCCCAAACTATGATAAAGCAGAAAATGATCCGACATCCCGTCAGATTATTTCACAATACCACTACGACTATTGAGTCATGGATATGAAAACCAAGAACCCGAGGTCAGTGATGGATGTTCACGTCATAGTGGAAAAAAGAAAAGGGAGAGGAACGGAAACCAAAGCAGAGGAAAGAGTGAGGTGTGAAAGCTCTTGTCTTCTTGTGTTTCTTGAAGACGAGAAAACGGCAGCGCTGATGATGGGTGACACATTTAGGGTCAAAGGTTACACTGAGTGACGGCTCAGGCCACAGCCTCCGGGCCTGACAGAGATGACAGACAACTGGTAGGAAGACGGTGGCTGTGACGATGTGGGGAGGTCTACCGCAGCGACCCGCACTGATGGCCTGATGATTTTTGTATCGATAATTAAAAAGAAAATCAATTATACGGGACTGTTCCTGATTAAGCAGTTCTGCAGTTTGGGGAGTTCATTAGTGCTGAAATGGTGATGTGGATGCAATCAGGAGAATTGGAGGAAGCAGGAACGTGAAGCTCCAAATAACAATTAATAGGATGGTTATTTTCCAGATTTCACTGTCAGTGGAATCATCCACTGAGTGAAAAACTGTCATTTGTGAAGGGCTGTCATGGGATTGGACGGAAACGCACAGGTTCAGTCTGTCATGTAGCTGAAGTTAAATTTAACATATTCATTTTAAATTAACAGTTTGTATAAGCATTGTTTTTTTTTTTACAGCAATAATCTATCTGTTAGCAACTAAATACATACAGTAACAAAACGGTCACAACTTGTCTGGTATTTATATTTGATTACCAACATGCAACATGCCTTTATAATTATATATACACACACACACACACACACAAAATCCAACACCCCACCTAATATTTTGTTGGACCACCTTTAGTTTTGATGTGATTGAACCTAAATCTGACCACCTGAAGCACCCCCAGATCATAACACTGCCCCCAGCGTGTACTGTAGGTCCTAGGCATGATGGGTATTCACTTCACACCTCTCTTCTTATCCTGGTAAACCCAGGGTAGCTGGGCCAACTATAGAACAGGTCAATTTAGGACGTGTCCACACCACAGGTCTAAATAATGCTTGTGACATTTTGTGTGCTTGTACACATTATAATTTAAATGCAACCGGCATCAGAATCTTGAAGAACCCTGAAGTGACCCGCATGTTTATACACACTGAGCCAGATCTATTACAGGTTTGCTTGTATAAAAACCTGTGCGAACTCATTTCACATGCAAAAAAATGTACAAACTGATTTACTAACTGTGCAAATTACGGATTGCGTCTTTAAAAAGTGCAAAATAACGCGTGTGCATCCAGTTAGTACATTTGCCAAACTTGTGCATGTGCTGAGAGGGGAAAATGTGAATATATTAATTCAGCACACGCAAAGTGATTTATCAAACCTGAAAGGAATTTTGGTGATAGAAAATGTGTCTATGTCGGACACGTCTCAAAGGGAGGTGCAAACAGTTTGTATGCGTAATTGCGCACACATTGTTGCAGTTATTGTCGCAAGGAGACGTTAAAGTGATGAAACAAGACACGTTTTTTTCACCCTTGTGAACATTTTTGGAACGACAGGAGAAAAAGTAATTGAACACGTCTCTTTTTTCCATTGAAACACAGTCCAATGTTTATATTCTATTAAACTGATGAGAAGTCACTCACTGCATCATTTAGAATTAAAGAAGTTTTTGTTGCTGAAACACTATAATCACTGCAGTAATTGGCTTTAACTATTTGCTCTGTTAAATCCAGTCGGGAACTCTTTTTGATTAGACTGTGTAGTTTGATGTAATTTCTTAACATTTATCTTTACTGCAATGATAAAACAGATGATTTAGTACTTGATGCATCACTAGCATAAACTGCTGTTGGCTAGGTGTTAAAATGTAGCAGTGTAGTTTGTAATGCATTTGGATGACTATGAAATGACTGTTCATGTACAGCAGTATGCATGACAAAACCTGAGTTACACATATCACTGGGTGTTTAATAAATTGTGAGGATGACTGGTTAAGAATTGTATCATACTGTACAGGGAGACATCCAACACACACTGGAATTGAACTTTTGAACCCATCGCTAGTTCAACATGCAGGAACACCACGCACACTGCAGTCTATGAATGGTGCTGCTCCGAACAAATAGAGGTCAAGTGCCTTGCTCAAGGGCATGACAACCAACAATTGCTTTGCTAGTCCAGTAGAATCAAACTGGCAACCCCTGGGGCCACAAGTCACGTCCCTAACCCTCTAGGTTAGAGATTACCTGACCCCATGTTCGCCTATTTACCTCTAATTAAACCACATAATTATTCTTCCTGTTTTACTCCCAGTTTCTTCCACTAATGTTGCACCATGTTTTGCTCCTTATTTCCATCTAAGGGAGAGTGTTTCACCGGGAAATGCTTATTAGTGAATACCCTCTTTATTTTTGTTTTGAAAGCATAATGAAAGGTTTAGTCAGTCCCTCTCAAAGCAAGTGAGTTTCTTCAGCTCACCTTAGGCATTTTTCTTCTGACTGAGCTATCATACTGATTATTAGTGGAATATTATAGTCCTTCTGGTAATACTGCTAATTGCATGGTTCTAGAAGCAGTAAAACATTATAGCATGGCACAAATGATTAATTTAATTAGTGATTAATCTGCAGATTATCGGCTTGATTTATCAACTGCATGATGTATAAAAAGAATAGTCAACCTGATAATGTTTCACTGATTTGTGGTTCACTGAGTTTGTTTGAGGGGAAGAAAGGCACAAATTATCCGAGTCGAGATCCAAATCTTTTCATCGGCAAACTGGTTAGTAGTTATAGGGTTCTCAAACACTCTTCTCTCATGCACAAAGGAGACATTACTCATTTCATGAATCCAGATAGCCTTTGACATGTGCTTGTTTTATGCACATCTCCCTCCTTCCCTTAATATTTATCATTTTATCCAGGTCACTTACTTCACTTTATCATAGCTTTTATGCTTTCAGACTGAGTTGCATGATAAATGTCATCTATTAAAAACTGTTTACCTTAAAGGGGTATAGTATTTCTGCTTTCAAATACTAAAAAATGACCTAAAATTATCACAAGTGTTGAAAATAATGAGCTATGAAGTAAAGCCGAAGACTTGAAGATATGAATTGAATTTCTTCATATTGATGGGCTTGGGGATTTATGTGACCACTAGAGGGAGTAGTGAGTCACTATGCTGTTCACTCTTGGTTAGGAGAACAGATAAGAAACAACTTTTACAGTCAAAGAAAGTGACTGTGATAAAAGCTAGAAGCATTGCTGTTGTTTTTACCACTGGACACAGCTGTAAAAGAAAAGAATGGAATTTGATGATGTAATGGCAGCATTTCTTCTACATGAGTAAGTTTGATTTTGAGGCCTGTGAAGGTGTAAAGTTATTATGTGATATTATTTTTTGCTAATTTGCTGTTTGCTGATTCGTGGTTCACACTAAACTCTGACAGTTCTGACCTTGTTCGGATGATTCCTAACAGATGTTTACTGGAGCTCATGACTACACAAACCATACAGAGAACAAAGGTGATGTGTGTTTTCACTGTGGCTGATTTCTGTTAAAGCCAACAGAGCTATAATGTAAACTATCAGCTGACACAGAACATGAAGCTTATAAGACAGTGTTATTGTGACTGTCAAAATAAGTTTTATTTGAAGCCGACAATCATGATCCAGATGTGTGTGTACAAGAAATTTAATGAGGGATACAGTTTGTGTGTATAGGCAGATGATATACATTATCTCTAAGAATGTAAGTGCTGTACAAAAATCATTTTAATAATTATTTTAAAATAAGGACTGCTGTATAGAATGTGTTTGTCTGTTACTAGGAAGGTGCAGTTAATGTGTAAACCACAGCTCGCTCTCATGCGCTCAAACACACCGTTGACCTCAGTGACTCCCTCTCTCCCGCCCGTTCGCCCTTCATGCCTTTGCTGCCGCGTGTCGCTCACCCATCCTGCTGCTGATATGCTTACTGCAGCACTCTGTTTCTCAAAGGCAAACCATTAACAGCAACACAGCAGCATGACACAGTGTTTGCCTGATAACCAAGCTACACCTCGTTAAACCCCTAAGACACACACATTAACGACTTTGTCAGGAGATCAAGTGGTCGATGATAAGGAGCTCCGATCGACCTGAGTCGCCTTTAAACAAGGATCAAAGTCACATAAAAGCGACCGAAGGAGGTTCAGATTCCCACCGCACGCATACTCTTTCAGTTCCTTTACTATACACACACTGATGATCTTCAGCCACTTCAGGAGAAACATATAAATGAAGTGTGGCGGGTGACTAAAGCTGTAACATTATATTAATATTCAGTGTAAACACAGTCTTTAAATCACCACTTCTAGTATTAATAGTACCAGAAGTGTGCCTGAGGCATTTTGCTGACATTGTAAAGTCATGACAGTGGGCATTAGATGAGCTCATATTGCAGCAAGAATCCTGTTCCCAGTTTGTGGGTATTGGCTTAATCCATTGCATGAAATAGTGAAAAACTCAGGAGCAAGCGTAAGAATCAGTTATCATAGATTTATGATGTCTGCTAATGTCAATAAAGGATAAAACAGACTCCAACACAAAGTTCAAGTCAACACACATACATGAATTAGCAGTTCCACCTCACACTAGGAATGTTTCTGGTTCATAGGGTGTGGGTTTCCTCTGGGCTCTCCTCCTGCCATGCAAACAGGTGCCTATACTTTAGGTCAGGGGTGTCAAACTCATTTTAGTTCAGGGGCCACATTCAGCCCAACCAGTAAAATAACAGCATAATACCTTGTAAATTACAACTTTTCCCTCTTTCTTTTAGTGCAATAAAAAATATTAACCTTTACAAACTATCCTTTCTCAAAAAGCTTACATTTTGTAAGAAAAATAAGTGCAATTTTAACAAAATTATGCTTCAACTTATCATTTAAGCATCTGCATTACATACAGTGTTACACAAACATTTGGTAACAGGCAGAATATTGTTCAAATGTAGTCACAGTGGATCTACAAAGACACAACCCATTTAGTAAAAGGCGGAACAGTGTTAAAATTAAATAAAAATTCACATTTTACTGTTAAAGGATGATGTTAAGTATAAATATTTTCATAGTGCTATGTTATTTTTTTCACATTAGACCAAAAAGAATATTAGTACTTGTCATTATTTATATATTATCATGTTATTACTTATATATACTATTACTTGAGCTCACATTGGTTTGTATCTGGCTCCTGAACTAAAATGAGTTAATTCATAAATTCATCCCGCGGGCCATATCGGACCCTTCGGTGGGCCGATCTTGGCCCCCGGGCCGCATGTTTGACACCTGCTTTAGGCTAATTCTCCTGTCGCTGCTCCTGATGAAGATCTGAAGTTGGTCCCTGAGTGTGTTCGACAACAGCTCACTGCTCCTAATGTGTATGCTTTGTGCTAATGCTAATACTAATGCTAGGTACTGTGTGTGTATTGGGATGGCTAAAATGCAAAGACCGAATTTCCCTATGGGGACAATAAAGCGAGTTGACCTTTAACCTTTAATGAACAGTTAATGTTCATAGATGTTAATGATGATGATGTGGTGGTGGTTGTACAATGAGGTGACCAGTTCATCACAGAATTAAGTTTTCATTCTCACATTCACATGTAGATCAACTAATTAACCTAATTAAGTGAATATCTTTGGATGAAGGGAGGATTCTGGACACAACCTGCATTAGCTGGGTTTCAATTACAGTTTTACACAAAATAAAATTGATATTTCTACAGTTTCAATAAGTATAATTAGTATTTTTAGGTGTTTCCATTGAAGAGTGTTTGGCGTCTGATATGTGATTCTAAAAGATCCGATATGTTGTAGGTCTTGCAGAGAGAGAGAGTGGGGGTGGGGGTGGGGGTCATTGTGTACCTCACAATTTCTCTCTGCAGGTGGACCTGATTGTCCCAAGGCAAAGTCCTTATTTATGGCAGTGGCCACACATAATAGATTTCTGGGAGAGAATTACACAGAATTCACTAACGAGTTTCAAATGACCCCAGAAACATTTAATGAACGGTTATGTTATTGAACGTCTCCTGGCACCGGACTAGTGAAAATGTGAAAAATGTGTTTCCATTACACTTTTGTGCAATATTTCTATACTAAAATGTCTAAAAAAAAAAAAGCATCATGAGAGCGTAACATTTTTTGTTGCAATCTTTGACAGTTTTTGCAACATTTCTATGTTTCCATTTCCAGTTTTCTATTACGTAATTTACATTTTGAAGGTAATGGAAACCCAGCTATAGACATGGGATCGGTGGCATTCTGTTCAATCCCAGAGGATACCATTAAAAGAGTAGCAAACATTAAGTGATGCTTAAGGTCAGCTCAAATAACTTTGACTAGGTGATTGTATATAACTGTGGGAGCCCTGTATGTTGCATTTTTTGTGGCAAAATTGGAAGCACTACCCCCTTTTGTGTATAATGTATATCTCATGAAATAATAATAACTAGACAATGTAGCTGCAAGGGGGAATGTAGCCGCGAAGGGGCACAAGCCAGTACCTCCTTGTGCCGGTCCCAAGCCCGGATAAATACAGAGGGTTGTGTCAGGAAGGGCATCCGACGTAAAAAAAAACTTTGCCAAATAAATATGCGAATATGCGAAACATATATAAATATTTATATATATATATCTAGAGTCCTATAGCTAATTCGCACTGAGCTACAACTTGCATCTGTGCTTGAATGGTTTTGGTCTGCAATGTTCAGAAAACCTGTCGATTCATGCAAACCCAACATAATCAGAGAGTGAATTGTGACTGTTGCAACACTGCACACTGTAATTGTTAGAGTCTTAAAATGTGCATGAGAGTCCTGATAACTGGTGAAATACTATAGTAATATTTTGTAATATTAAAACAAAACAAAACCAGGATTTTTCCCATTATTTTATCATTTAGACACATGTGGGGGACTTCTAATGACAAACTATCCAGGTGAATGACTGATAATATGGTACATGTTGGTGAGCTGCGGCCCATAAATACTGAGAAGAACATACACTACATGACACTACATTGTAAAACCAGACACTGGCAATTTGACAAGTTGAGTCGATACCAATTCACGCTGCTGCTACCATTACCTGCAACGTTCGAAAACCGTCCCATGTTGTCATGAATCTTTGGACTGAACTGGGCTTTAATACTGTACATTGAACATATTGAACTGCAGATGTTGAAGTTCTCATCGCTGTGTTTTTGTCGAATCGGGATTTGATAGCACTGGGAGTTTCCATCATATGTCCAGCTGTGTGTGTGTGTGTGTGTGTGTTAGGCCTCCTGGTGGCGACCAGCAGAGTTATTGATGCTGTGACCTTCAGGCCCTGAAATGATGGCGGCCTACTCAATAATAGATTGGACTGCTCTTATGGGGAAACCTGTGTGTGTGTGTGTGTTTGTATCAGTGTGTGTCCGTGTGTGTAAATATATACTAAGAGTGAAAGAAAGTGACGGAAATATAACTCTGTATAAGCACATTTCTGAGTGCGCGTTTTTGTGCATGTGTACCCACCTAGTGTTTTTGCAGCATCCGCAATGTGAATGAAGGGGTGAAGAGGGAGTTTATGGTCCACAAATCATAATTTTGTCACTGCATGAGAATTGGAGAGAAACTGAAGTGTCATTTGAACCAGTTCTGACCAGTTTGGAGTGACGCTTGACAAGCTGCTGTAGCCTAAGAAAACAACAGTGAAAGTAGGCAGCTAATCTTAATTATGTACTAGTTTTTGTCGCTGTTTGTCCCCGACTGGTCCAATTCTGCATACAGCCGGCGAGAAGTAAAAGCAGGTGGTTGTTGAAGTAGCTGTGGTGAGGAAGATGTGGAGGAGGAGGAGGAGGTGAGAAGGCAAAACAAACAGCAGCTTCACTATAGTTCATATGTATTAGTCATCTGAGGTTTTCACTGAAGTTGTTTGGCTTTACCATGTGTGAGTCACCGCTTCACTGATAATACTGGGTTCTGAAGTGTCTACAGCTGAAAGTTAAGGATAAGAGTAACACATGAAATATTAGGGAAGTAAATATAGGGAAGTAAAGTTCAGATTTAATGGAGGAGAACCCACACAGACAGCAGGGGACATATACACAGGAAAGGTTATCATTCCACCACATACTTACTTTGTTACACCAATAAAGCACATTACATACATTTTAATAAAACTTTTGTAATTTCACATAACAACTGTGTATTTGCTCGTTGGTAACATCTCAACTTTCTAATATTATATCCAATAATATAATGACTTCAATTTAGTAGTAGAGCTAACTGATAAACTGGATATTCATAGCTATTGCAAGACAAACTAACAAGATATAAAAGACCACTTTAAACATTATGTAAGAGACAAAGTTTGTTGATGTACTTACAACTGACATGATGATTAACAATAACTTACCAACATGGAGGGTCTGCGCTCTGAGTTGCATGTCTATTTTAAGACGCCGGTAGAACATCAGTAGAGCAATCATTCTTTTGGCACCTACAATGGGAGGATATTACGTATTCAGCAATGTAATCCAGCCAGCAGGTGGTTTATAGATCTCATCTGGTGTTCACAGCACTTCAGTATGTTTGAATTTATGTAATTATGTTCTGAACATGATTTATCCCGTGGCTTTCCTTTACATGCATACCTGCGACAACAGGAAGTGATGTAATTTTCCCAGGATGTGTAGATTTTAGTGTGTATTTGCAATGTTTATGGATGAACAAGGTCTAATACATAATTATCTGCATATATCTATCTATATATATATATATATATATATATATATATATATACACACACACAAGTATCTGTCACAGTTAAACAGGGTCATATTTTGCTAACTCCACTTTTATAAGTCTTTGTATTTGTACCGTAATTTGTACCCTAACAATTAAAAGCATTAGACTTTGAAGCCTCCAGGTTCCGCAAAGCTATCTTTACATTCATTTTGGCAAAAAAAAAAAATGAGTGGATTTCTACGACTTGTTTTTAATTCATTCTTGATTTGTTACGTCATGACATTTGCACTTATATGGTCAAGGCTTCTGATAAACATTTTTCTGAGTACGCCATAAGTGTTTGTAGTCCATATTAAAAACATGATCAAACTTTGAGCCGTTTACCTAAAGTATTCAACGGGACAGAGCAGCCCAGTCAAAAACCTGAAGGGGGTAGGGCACGAAGTGGCATGTGCATTTAAAGGGCCAGCGCTAAAAATGATCTTTCAGGTGTCATTACTCAGAAATAAGGGTGAAAATTGTAACCTTAAGGAAACCTGTTATAGGTTCATTATTATACATTAAAGTAAAATTAAAAAAAAAAAAAAAAGTATCTGCAGTATGAGGGTAGTTGTTAAATCTCACAGTGAAAATCAAACACAGCTCATCCTGATCAGTCGCTGCCATCAAACCGCCATTAAATAAGAAAAGTGTGGGGTTTGGACTGTCAGGTGTGACAACAGAAGCCAATCACAGCCAAGGTCAGATGGCTGATGGGAAGTCGGGTGTGATGTGAAAAGCATGATTTGTAGTGTTTTTTTCATATGTGGAAGGGTGGGTGCTGGGTAGGGGTCGGCGGGTGCAACGAGTGTATTTGAAAGGACCACAGCATCACAGTGTTCAGTTTTAGAGTGTCTGCCCTTTCACACTCCTTAACTGACATTGAAGCTATTCCAGACCTGTGGACTCCGCCTGGTCCTCAGAGTCCTGCTCAGCCAGGGGGACAGTCAGCAACAACTGGTCAGAAGGTCCCTGGTTATGAATAGGAATGTAAGGAGTGATGGTCATTGGCATAGGTGTCAAATGGTCCCGGTGCAATAAACATAGACGGTAACACTGTTCTTCCATTGATATGAAAGTAGGGCAGGGAGACCAAGAGCTAGACCGGATTCTCCCTGTTGACCCCTACCCATCTGTTTGGAGCTTCTATGTAGGGTAGGTTAGGGTGTACCATTTCTTTTGGAAATCGAGGGGTAGTGGTCTTTTCCCACAGTCCCTCACAACAGCATATTGAGATGATTGGAGTGGTAGGAAAACGATGGAGTGGTTACCGGTGCAAGGAGAGAAGTTGATGAATCTGCAGATGAAAAAAACTAGCACTTGAATATTCGTGAAGTCCATTCTCCTTGTTGTAATAATCCTACACCTGTCTATGCAAAGTGGAGTTTGTCAGCTCAGAAAACAATGATCAGGTGATTGTGTGTAACTGTCAAACGCCTATGTATGTTGTTTTACCACCACCATGATGTGAAAATGTGAGTGATTGAATAATGGATTAATATTGTAAACAGCTCTGGGTGCCTTGAAAAGCATGAAATCTAATCCATTATTATTATTATTATTATTATTATTATTATTATTATTATTAGTTAACAGTGGTTACATTACTTTTCCTTTCTTAATCTTACCTTGTATATATCCTATACTGTTTGTACATCTGTAGTGCAGTTAGCCTTTTTTTGATATTTCAGTAGTTTTTAGTAGTACTTTAGTAGCATATGTATATTTAATATTTTAGCCTGTGTATTTGTACACAGATACATTTTTAAGGATTTTGTATGATTTTTTTTTTTTTTTTTGGCTTTTCTGCTGCTAAACACAACAAAGGTGGTAAACTGTCATTGTTCCTGTGACAGTGACAAAACAATCTGTATTCTATTCTATTCTATTCTAATTCCACCCATCATAATAACTGATGTCACCTACCTTAGCACATAGTTGCTAATTTACAAATACTGTGAAATAATGTGTTAGAATGTTGGTTATGTTTCAATTGATTATGCAAAAACCTGTATTTTTATTGATCAGATTAATTCTTTGTCATTAATGCAGCTCTTAAATGCACATTTTAATCTTTTTTTTTTTAAATCAGTAACATAATACTGAAATATTAGCAGTGATGCAGAAGCATTAAACCAAATTCCAAATGTTACAATTATAAGACGTTGCTCAGTTGACTTTATTTAACAGTTAGGAACTTTCAAATAGTATTTTCCTTTTCTTTCAGACATATTGCTTTGTCCTTTTTAGCAGACTGAGAAAAAACCCACTTGGGTCCAATTCTGCAAACACCAAGGACAGTAAAACATGCACATTATTATATGGGGGTTATACTGTCAAACAGTGAGAACCAGGAACAGTTTTAAATTTGGGAGTGTGTATTAACAAGAAAACAGAAGAAATCGCTGTCTTTCTTCTGGTTAAATGTCTCCCTTATTCTTTTCCTTTAACTACACACCACAAACACATACTGTACATGCACAAATGTCACATACATTCCCCCCACAGTGAGTGTGTCATGTCACACTGACAGGTTGACACTCATTTAACCTCTGGTGAAATACAGCCAAAGCTCTTAAAAGTGAGACCACAGGAGGCACACTGCTAAAAAAAAGATGTGTTAGTTTCACTTCAGATCATTCTCTTCCTTTACAAAATTAACACTCATTCTTCAACAAACATAACGCCATCAGCTATGTTACCTAAATTACATAATCAGCTTTTTCTAATTCTAACAATACAACCTAAAAATAAAGAAGAGTATAACTTTAACCTCCAAATGATGCATTTCTTCCTCTATTTGGACTTTTGGTATGCAGAAGGATTTTAAAAATGGTACCATTTAATACTACATAGGTTTGTAAAAAAGAGCCAGAATGTAGAAGTTCAAATAAATCTGTATAATTAATAACATAACATTAGGGAATGGACTAATTAAAAATAGATGCATATCAATACAAGAGGTGAATTTATAGAAGAGAATTAAAAGTTAAGGTTAAAGTGTGTCTGAATAACATACAGGCCACTTTTTAATATCCCATTGTAGCCTCTGATAAATAATAATGTATGGTGTTATATAATATGATGCGTGATAAGTGGCGACTTATACGTTCAAATAAGGGGAACTTCTGACATGGGTAGGTGTAATAAGCTTTGGCTAAGGTTTACACGTTTTAGGTCAATACTCAGTCGATAAACTTTTTTCAGTGTTTAAATCCTTGAGTGCTTCAAGCCCGATGGGAAATGTTGAACGATGCACTTCAAGGCAACCATCCCTGTTATTTTCTATACGAAACCCTCACACGTCAGTGAATGTGTCTCGGCCTCTGCACCAGTCATATTCAGGAACAGCAACAGCATTTAGTCAACCAATCAGTGACCAGAGACACATGAATGAGCTGTGAGTGGGTGTACCTCATGACCAATCACTGAATACCTTCGACCTCACCTCTAAAATGAGAATAGCAACAGGAATGTAGTGAGGTGTTTTTCCTAATGCACTCCTGACTTTTTACTTAAGATTTAATATTCTTGCAAAGTACATAGTTTTAAATATAGCGACCGGATAGCATAGTGGTTAACACAGCAGACTTTGGTACGGAAGGTTGCCAGTTCAAATCCCAAGGCCTTTAAGCTATACATGCCTGTATACCTTGTAAGTCGCTTTGGATAAAAGCATCAGCCAAATGTAATGTAAATAGATATTGACAGTTAAATGATGGCACCACAAATATGCACATTGGTGAGTGACATCACCGAAGCCCAAACATTCTTTTGAAAACACTTGGCATCGCTCTCTTTTCTCGTCTATTCTGGCTATTATTCTGCTCTTTTTGGGTTGCTTCCTCGCCTTCCATTTTGTCATTGGCTTGTTGTCTGGAACAATGGATGTAGAGAGACTAGCTGTTGAGGTTGAGGAGTATCTCATTCTATATGACCCACAATCCTGTCATTACAAACGTATAAGACAGGGCCAAAAAAAAAGTTATTACTTGGCAAGCCCTAGCTCTAGAGATCAACTCTTCAGGTAAGAAATCAAGTTTAGGTAGTGTGTATTGGGTGTTCACACATTGTTGAAAACATTTTTATGGGCAACATTTTATTTGTTGAAGTCTGTTTTGTTGTCCAGTGGTGTGTGGTGTTCCTGCTGACGCGCCACAGTGCACTCAGTGGCACTTCTTAGCACTTTTGTATCTTCAGCAGCACATTTTGTCTAAGTATATAGTTTTAGCAATAGATGTGCATCAGTGCTGACTGTGTTTACACTGTGTACTAGTTCCCAGGTACTGTAGAAGTTATGTTATGAGGTATCTTATGTAACAATCACATTCCAATGTCACTAACCGGGATAAGGCCTAATCCTGGTTTTTGAAAAATACAGATACTCTACTTGTAGTACTCTGTTTGTATACTTTTACACGTGTTCATCTTTTTTCTGTAATTTCTGATAGTTGTGGATTATTGCACAGTCACTAATGGATGTAAATTAAAAAAAAAAAACCATAGCAATAGAAATCTAATTTTTGGAGTTTTGCAGTAATGACAAAATTAAATGTTCTTCGGGAAATTGATGGAAAAAGAACTGGAAAGTTGACTGTTTTACATCATGCAGTAAACAACACAAAATGTGCCGTCAGTCCAGTCCTGATGGAAAACACGACAGAAACATTTATATGTGAATGAACATTAAAACCAAATGCTGAACTCCACCATGACAACCTTCTTCCATCAGTCACAAACATGTGCATCTTCACGCTCGTCTTTGTCCTTCACGGTCATAGTGACAGGTCGACGAATACCACTAAGACAGTTCCAGATGTTGGTGTTTAATACTGCTGAGACTGCTCTAAACCAAAGTGGCCTTGTTTTCTACAACCTACCAGCTATTGAGATGTCAGATGCCTGTGCAGACAACAGCAGTATCAAGTATCCATAAAGTAGCATTTAGCAGGTGAACTTGGATACAAATATCCAGAATTCAGTGTGTGTCATCACAATGTTCTGAAAACCAGGGTAAACCTCATAACCAGGATACTAGTGCTTATAAACACAATCACAAATGAAAAAAGAGCAGACTGCTTCAGTACTTATTTTTGACATTGGATATATTTTTGATCATGGAAGGGACTAGCAAAAAAAAGCAAGTTGATGGGACCAATATTTTGGGACATATTAGTAATTTTGTAGTACACTGGCCAATCACGTCCATTGAACCATACCGTAGAATTGTCATTAAAGTGGGTTACCTTAACAACAGATAAAAATAGGGCTATGTTGCTATGGTGTCAAATTTCATCTGCAGAAACAGAAATGCCAGCTGAGAGGTTATTTAACTGAAAATCACAATGGAGTTTATCTTAAAGGGGAACTTGGCAGGATTTTTACCTTAATTAAACAGTTTCAAAGTCATTCTGATGGTTAAATGTCCTGTTAGTCGTAGAATTGCAGCCTTCTGCCCGCTGATTAGTTACAGAGATGCTCACTAACTTGCTAGTGATATGCTAGGATCTCCCTCACGTTGCCGGCTTCATTCAAAACAAACAAATATGTAAGATTTGGTTTTACAACAGTGAGTACTCTGAGACTATAGGGAGAACTCTGCTGAGAAAAGTGCTACAAAACCAGCGAAGAAGAAACAAACGGTAAAGTCGTGCAAAGTTCCCCTTTAAAGGTGCACCGATTCAAATCAAACAGCTTATTGATACAACCAATACTATTTGAGTTATTGGTTATTTTTAAAAATATAAAGGGCTTACAGGCGGCCTATGAATGAGGGAGGGGCTGGGTCTAGATCAACAGGACCGCCGGGTCACAATGGGAGAACTGGGTCAGTCTGGGTCTTTACTGTCGTCTGGTTACACTCTGCCAGTTCGCCTTCAGACCCAGCCTCTTAACATCCCCCTCCACCCCCAACCCCCCACTCACTGTAACAAGATGACAGACTGTTCTGCTCAGACTTCAATCAGATGGACTGGAGTTCAGCAGATCTGGACACAAAACGGTATTGGGTCACAATAAACTGTTGTGTTCAGTTCTGTGTAAAAGTCTTATGCTGCCTTCATGTGCTACCAGGGAATAGTCAAACTTCCAAACTGTCATGTTCAGTCCTGTGTTAAAGTGCTGTCTTGACGGACCATTCTGCACAGATTCAGATCACATGGCTCGCAGTTCAGCAGATCTGGACACAGAACACCAGTGAGTAGTAATAAACCCTCATATTCAGTCCTGTGTAAAAGTTTATGGTCCACGTCCATGTCAATACAAAACAACATGAAGGCCGTTCTATTTCTTCCTAATATATGTGTTACACTACTAAGCTTAGCTCTGAACCTGTGGATTCCTATAGGTCAAAATGCTAGTTATATAGTAATATAATGATATAAGTTTATGACATTTACTTGGAAACAGTCAAATGATTCTCGATGATTTGATCCTTGCAACCTTTGGACCCAATAGAAGAAACAGGTCCACACACTGTCTTCAGACTGGGCACACAAGTATGAACTCTGGGGGTCAAAGGTCAAAGCTGCTTTGCCCACATGTCAGACCCTTGTTATGAATCCATCATCTCAGGAACAGCTTGAGTAGGTTTCTTTAGATTGAACATCAGACCGCAGCACAAGGATGACCTGAAAAAAATGTTGTTGGCCAAAAGTCAAAGGTCAAAGGTTGAGGGTGACTTCACCTCACAAAACATTTTCAGTCCCCACCAAGGAATCCAATTTGCCTTCACTGAAGTCTGTCCACAATTGTAGATAATTAATGATTGTGAGAACTGTATGACCAGATTAAAGATTGTGCATCAGAGGTTATTGTTTTTGTTAACAACCATCCTTAAAATGAATGATGCATTAAATATATTGAGCACAGACACTTGGAGAAAAAGCATGATTTTTGTGCAACTTCTTTAGGCTTTTTCTTCTGTCTTTTCTGTTTGTTTTTATCTCGTCACTGTCTTTTTATCTATTTTCCTTTTCTTTCCATATCTCTCTCTCCTTCACCACTCTCATCACTTGCCTGTCTCCTCCCTTCGTCTGGCAGTTGCATTATCATTCTCAGCCAGGGACAAAGTGTGTATGTGTGTGTGTTGTATTTCTATCATACCACAGGGAGCAGCCACCGGTGTCCGTTCTCTTTTGTGGCCTGCTGCTATTTGCAGAGTGTATCACATGAGCGCAGTGGCACACACATTTACATGCACACACACTCACAGTGACCTTCACACACAGGCACAATATTCACATACAGTAACACACACAGATACACAACATGCAGAGAGAAAGGTACACAGAACACACCAGCAGCATACATAACAGCCTCTTCTCCTGTGGGACACCTGCTCTATTTTACTGTAATCTACTGAAGTCTATTGAAACAACCCCACCAAACCTGTCAGTCAACTACTAGTGAGACTAATAGTGTGTAAAATTACACAATATTTTGGGCTAAAGAAGATACTAGAGGTTTACAATGTGGGTTACATGTTTAGATAGACAGACAGACATAGAAAAAGGTTTGCTTTTACAACTTTGAACAATCTTTAAAATGAATTAAATGTGGAACAGTCATATCCAGTTAATTGTGAATTATGAAATATTAAAAAGTTAATAAGAAAACACTCAGCGTTGTAGATAAACACCTAGTTTTTGAACGTGATCAAAGTCTGGGTTTGTTTTGAGCACTCAACTGTACATCTGTGGCTCCAGTCCATACACTGTCTGTTACTGTTTGACATGATTCTTGCGCAGTTGGTAAAAAAGTTTAGTGTTTCATTCTGTTACCCGACCGGTGTGTAGCATATCTTGCAGAGTATGATTTTCAAACCCATGTGAGACTTGTTGTACACAAACCATATCCATGTGACAGAAATACCCTGTTTAGTGTCAGCTGATCAGATTCCTCCTCCTGTTCAGAATTACCATATTGTGTGTCACATTGCCTTTTTGTTTGTTTGTTTGTTTTGCCTTCATGTAAAATTCCTGCCTGTTTCTTTCCCGAGAGGAAGAAGTCAAAGCGCTGTCCAAATGGCAAAAAATATTGCATTAAGTGATTTATGACTCAATGAAATACATGACAGATGGCGTTTAGGATCAGATGGTAGAATACTAATGTCAGGTGAGTATGTCTACAAACTCACTGTCCTGACTGAGGAAAAGGCAAAACAGCAAGCTCATGACTTTTTTATGTTTTTACTTTTCTCCTATGAAATAATAGTAATAATAATGGGTAAAGAGGTGGTTTCTGTTGGACTTAAATCTGTGGCCTCTGAGGATAGTTCTGGACTTAGGGCTGGATCTACAAAAGGCTTGTGTGTATAAAAATGTATGCAAACTCATTGCACACACACAAAAATGTACAAACTGCATTTACAGTATGCACTAAGGGTTGCATCTTTCAAAGGTGCAGAACAGCACGTCTTCATCCAGTTACTATGCAATATGGGGCGTTTACAAGCAATTGTGTGTGTGTGCTGGGAGGAGAAAATATAAATATATCAATTTAGCACATGTAAAGTGATTTATCAAACTTAAAAGCAATTTTGCTCATAAAAACTGTGTCTCAAAAGGAGGTGCAAATGATTTGTATGTGTAACTGCACACACATGGAAGTGGTTATTGTCGCCTAGACATCGAAACGATGAAACAAGACACTAGAGAATGTATTTTTTTACCCTTCTTTAAACAATTTTGGAATGATGGAAGAAAAATTAATTCAGACGTGTAGCACACACAAATTAGTACAAAAAAAAAAAAGTAGGATCTTAGTAGATCCAGCCCATAGAAACACAGAGGCTTTAATTGGTCAGGAAGGTGAGCAGCAACAACAAGTTCTAAACTTAAGTCTCGTTAAGTACTGGTTCAGGTTGTTATTTACACTATACGGACAGTCTGGTGTGTTTGTCAAAGGTATCTGTGCTGACCTGGGTCTACTGCAGGTCATACACTGATTTATACACCTGGAGGTGATGTTTCTGTTGCAGGATCATTAGCCAAAGCAATAGTACCCATGAGCAAAATGGGGTGTGACGCCATCGTTTTCCAATATCTCCGTTTTCCCTGAACACACCAGAGTTTCAGAAAATCTACACTTTGAAATGCATTCTTGAAAGTTTTTGTGACCTAAAATGTCATTTTCATGTGGATAAGAGGCCCAAACAAAAAGAAAAAAAATATGCTTTTTGCTAAATATCCGAAGTGGACAGGGCTCAAAATTCTAAAAAAAAAATGTTGCTGACAGACTTACAGCATCACACTTCTTCTGCTTCTATTTGTTATTTGTAATAAATATAACTTGAGCATATTCTGAAATATATATGTTTTTCTTATACTGTTTGACAATATGTTGTCAGATCACACAGCTCTATGTCAATGCTTCTATATTTCAAAACTGCGAGTGTGAGTGTGGACACTATTTACTCTAAAATCTCACACCGTTATGACGGCTCCAGGATGTATCCACACACTTATATTCTATTCAGCCACAGTCTGTATTCATAAACATAGGCCTGTCTGTGTAGTGTATGGGTGTTGTGTACTATGGTGAGTTTTCAGGTAACTGTATTTCATTGGAATAGTTATTTAACAGATTTTTACTTAAGAAAATCAACTTTTTATTCTCAAACTTCTCAATAAATAACAGGTAAGATATTTCATCATGTAGTTGTCACATCTGCTCCAGGTCTGTAGTCTTTGTCTTGCATCTTCCTGTTTTACCTTCTTTACCTTCGTTCCTTACCTTAGCCGTTTTACCTTCCTTTGTGTATTGTGGATTTTCGATTTTGTCTGTGATAGTATTTTTGCCTGTGATATTATCTTCCATCTGCCCTACCTTCATGGTTTTCATGGTCAAATAGAAATAATTGGAAAAAACAAATAAACAAGTGGTTCCAGACACAACAAACTCTGCCCCTTACTTATTTTGGCATTGATCCAGCTGATGTCAGTATGTCTACGTGTGTGCTGATGTCAGCATATCCAATGCCTCTATATATGTGCCAAGTTTGAAGTAAATCGAAACAAAATGGGTGTTTTTATAGACATTTAAAATTTCAGCCATTATAAGTAAAGGGGAGAAAAAAAATTGTTTAAAAACATTATATATA
>JAPSES010095547.1:0-20071 GCA_029822895.1 Maxillicosta whitleyi | reverse complement strand
CCCCCCCCCCCCCCCCCCCCCAAAAGAAAAAAAAATCTACTACTGCACTGTCTCCCTCCCCTTCCCGACATTTCAATCTCTTTTCGATTGCCAAAGTAGCAGATTAGCAGAGAAAAACAAGAGGGAAATAAAGTGAAGGCAACTGTTTGTTATGTCGGTAATAAAGACGACAGATGGTGGAACGTTATTTGACTGTGGTGTCACTGGTACATACAGGGTCAAATATCCAGTGGACATTCGTTCAAGTTCACCTTCACCCACACACTTTAACAGGTATTAACATAAGGGCTTCAAGTTTTATTTTTTTAATCTGAATTTAAGGAATTTAATATTCTGCAGACATTCAGAATGTAGTTTACGATTTTATCACTTATTCTTTGTGAAAATCTGGAAACTGAAATTTGATGAGAGCAGTAACATTATTAGGCTAATGGTTTGATAGAGCTAGCTATTTATATTACTACAGGAGATGTTACAACTGTTTTTAAGAATGCTGTTGAGTTTTTTTTTTTGTTTGTTTATATGTTTTCACATATGAAGTTAAAGTCATTTTAAAAAACACTGAGAATTTTTAGTATCTATTTGAAGCAGGATTTTTTTTTTTAATCAGAAAAGTAGTTTCCCTTATGCTGAGCTAAGTTAATAGTTGTAGCTATAGCTTCACAGACAGGTGGAAATTTCACTTGCCTCTTCTCAAAATATCTCTTTCAGTCTTAATATGTCAGCAGTGTTACTCACCACAGCCCTTCAGGACTCTGTCGGATACAGAGTACCTATGTAACACTAGTGTTATCCTCTTATCATCACTTGGAACATTATATTTAGCTAATTTCCTGCTGTTAGCATTGTGGCTAATAGATTCTAGAAGTTGTACTCATTCACTATTAAATTTCACAGCTTTACCTAGACTTTTTGCTTTATCAAACACTTGTTCATCTTTTTAAGACTTTCATATCAGTCTTCAGTGTTTGAAAGTTGTGGGAAATGCAATATTCCTCTTTTAAAAGTCATAGCAATTAACATAACTATTTAAACTGTATGTTTTATACCCTACACTGATGTGAATATTTTGTGAACTTCTTTTTTCCCCTCAATGTATGGGCCTCTCATCCACATGTAAAGAGTTTGCTTCCCAAAGTAGAGATTTTTATCTGTTTTGAGAGGGAAAATTGTGACTGTGTGTAATGATGCTGCACCTGAAACATCAAATCCAAGCATATAAATCAGAGTATGACCTGCAGTAAATCGAGGTCAGCATGGACACCTTTGGGAGACCAGACTGGTGTAAGTAAATAACTTAAGTCAAGAACTGAACTTGTTAACCCAACTGTACGTCGGGTTTGTATGTCCAACATTATCCACAATTTGTACTGGTTTCTAGTCATTTGTTGTGTGGACCAAGATAATTAGTAAAACACAGGTTCTGTTGACAGAATTTCATTTAAATACAGAGGAATAAAATAACCATTGAAAAAATATCTTGTGTTGGTGTGGACAGAAAATAACATTGAAAATTTATGAAAACATCAGTTAAACCAGGTCTTAAAAATAACTTGTATTTAATATAATACCACTGTCAATAATATCATATTTGTTTTACTAATGTTAAAACTAATGTCATGTGTTACTGAATGTAACGTGACCATGACTTTCACAAGTCTCTTCATCTTCTGACTGAATTAAACTAATCCTACGGGGCCTTCGTCTAAAGTGTCAGAACATGAGGAGATGATATGAGAAGAATCAATCACAGCAACCACTAAGAAACAACTTTTAGAGTCAAAGAAAGTGACGAAGTGATGAAAAGTAGAATCACTGTTGTTGTTTTCACCACTGGACACAGATAAAAAAAAGAATGGACTTTGATACTGAAATTACAGCATTTCCTCCTCACTGCTGAGTTTGATTATAAGGCCTATGAAGGTATAAAGTTACTACGTAGTGTTTTTTTTATTTTTTTTTTTTATCATTACTAAGTTCACTGTTTGTTGACCTGTGGTTCCAAACACATCTTTAGTGCAGCTACTGACATTACAAACCATACAAAAAAGAGAGGTAATTTGTGGTTTTATTAAGAGTATTTTTGGCCTAAAAACAGAGCTAAGCTAACAGAGCTGTAATGTAAACTATCAGCTAATGCAGTAACTTTCATGAATGTTATAAAACACTCACGACTGACAGTCAAAAATAACTGGGTGATTCCATAAAGTGGATCTGTGCAAACAATGACTTTTATACTTTATTCAGTGAGTGATACATGTGGATACATAGTGTTGATTCATTGCTGGTTTTAGTAGTTCTAAGTGTGTTTTGATCCTCTTGCTATTGAGGCTTTTATTACAGTAAAATATTAAATGCAAATGTATTTGCAATGTAGTCACGTAACCTTTCATGTAACTCCCTAAAATCATGTAAAAGGACTGTTTTCTATGTTCTGATCATTATTCCTTTTGCGTCTCTATTACAGTGTTGCTACTGTTGTGCTGCATGAACAGGTAGAATAATTAGCCTTGAACCATCCCATGATGCTCTGAGAAGTGAAATCTGAGCCATTAAGGGGCCTGTGTGTAGACAGCTGTATCTATTAAAACAGAGGAGTATCTGTTCGGACAGACACGCTGTAAAATAAAACACAAATCTGTAAAAAGACAGAAAAACTACCAGCTATCTTCACTGTTATGATACAAAGATAAGATAAACCTGCTTGCTTGTCATAAAACCGTCTCTTTCCCACAAACTGTGTTTTTGTCTTCGCCCACCCCTCCCAACACCCTTACACATATTAAACACTGCCGTTGCTACGGTAACACACTCCTCACAATTCACTCGGGTGTGTTGATAAGTCTTGCTCGGTGGCACGTCAGACAAAAGGGGGCATTCTGGGAAGTGGACGCACGCCGTGGACCCCCCTTTCCCTTTCGCACACATGCTTGCGCTCATAAAACAGAACGACCACGTTAGAACGGACGCTGGTGACCTGAGCACAACCTTGACACTGAGACGCTCTAAAACAAATACCTCCAACACATAAGAGGCTGCAGCTTTCTCCTCAAGCACATAAAAAACGACCACACTCCCAAAGTTACATCACCTACATACAGGGCATTTACTCTGTAAAACCTGATCTCTTCAGACACAGGGAACAAAGCACACATTCACTTCTGTCAGGTGGAAACATTACATCTTCACCAGTGACACAAACAAAACTGCTAAAGTCATTACTGATCTGTGCAAACAGTTATGGTGTTTTTTTTGTTTTTTTTTTAATAATCCTAAGAGATTAAATGATCTAAGTCTTACATACATGAATGAAATGAATTAGAAAACAAATGACAAGTCATGCACTTGACAACAACAACTACTGGTTAGCTTATATGTTCAATGTATATGCCATTATGCATATTGGTTTATGTACATTTATACAATAGATTTATATACATATTCCACTAGAAAGAACCTAGGAAGTGAATGAATTGTAATGTCTTCAATAGCAGAGTGGGGGAAGCTCCCTCACATAGCTTCCAAAACTGCAGTACAGTAGTTCATCATGGCATTAGTTCAAAAAAACTACATTTCTACACCTGAAGAAATGTAGTTTGGAAAACTGTGGCTAGAAAAAGGAGTTGTAGCAACTCCTTTTTATTTTCAGAATTAAATTGAGAATGTACATGTGGTGTATATGAAACAAAATGTGGCCACGGTTGGGGCGGCATGTTGCTATCAGGGTGGGCCTGGTGGGACGGTTGTCCATGGTAGTCACAACCACACAACATTAGTAATGATGGCACATCATCTAACCCAGAATTCAACTACAAGCCAATGAGCCAATGAGAACCAGTGCTGTCTGTCATGTCATGACATGATCATGCCTTCAAAACAGTTCAGGATGAAACAAAAAGGCACTGTCTTGCATTCAATGGTGAAATAGAATTTATATTAGAAAAGAAAATGAATCTAAAAAAAAAAACTTAATTTTATGCTGTTGCCCAAAATTGTGAAAATTGCATAGTTAAAGTACAAAAAAGTTGAGTTACTTGATGCACAGAATATAAATGTAGTTTAACTACCATCAAGTTACAGCAAAATGTAGTTTAACTCCATAGTTTAACTACATGAAGTTGAAGTCAACACTGTTCATTAGTGACTCAAACTCAGTAAAGTTTCACCACTTTTACTCTGGAGGCATTTCACTTAGGCTATAGACCAGTGATTTGCCAACACCTGACATTTGAGTCGACAAATTCCATTTTGTGCTGCAATACTCCAACTCTGTTATACTATTTTATTACACTGTTTTTAATGCACCACATCTATCTTTTTAGTGATACTCCCACTTCCGCTCATCTGTTATCAAGGCCCAGAAATACACAACATTATTGTTGGTTAGTCAAAACAAAACATAAAGACGTGTGGAAAACTGTTGATGACATTTTCAGTGATATTCTGACATTTTATAAACCAACAAACGGTCAACTCCTCAAGGAAATGATCAGAAGATTTCACAAATATAAGTATTTTTTGTACATTGAATTCACACATGTCAATATATTTTTCACATTTTTGCATTTGTCTTGTATAAAAAAAAAAGCTAAATCTGCCAACAGTGCCACACACTAATAGCTGACATGTTGATTGTTTGTTTAATTATCCTGACCCCTTTGAGAAACAACAACAAAAAAAAGATAATGGACTGAAGGACAATGAGTGAGCAGCAGTGTACACTGACTTCATATTAATCAAATGTAATAACTACAACATTTTACATGGACATTCTATTTAAATTAGATAAAAGAACAGAAACTGGATTAGTTTTTTTCTGTGCTACAGTTCCTACTGTAGTAAATACGCATCAGTGTCAATATAAATACTTTGGAAGTGGAATATTTGCTCAGTATTTCTAGTATTCTGCTTATTTTATGTCATTTTATCAAGTCCTCAGTGTGAACGCTTTTATTATTTTTTTATTATTATTATTATTTTATTTTATTTATATTCGACAATATACACAAAAGTTGTATAGAACTGGTAAAGATTCCCTCCACTATTTTATGTGTTTTAATTTCACTTTTGTCCAGGTTTAGCTGTTAATGAAGTACATTGAGCTGCTGATGTGACAGTATGCGGTTACATTCACTCAACTGTTCTCATTCTGTTCAAAGCTGAAGGTGAAAGTGCTCACAGAGACAGACCGCCATGCTTTATCTCCTCCTCCTTCCCTTCTGGAGAACAAACACCTCCATCCATCAGCCGAAATAACACTCTCCATCTGTTGGTTCACTTTTAGCTCAAAGCAAACAGCCTGCTGCAGGTTATCTGTTCTCCCCAGGTATCGATGGAAACCCAAACTGGAGTCACCATCAGTCGTCTGTGGCTCCAGGTTTCAGAGGTGGCGTCTCTTTAAAACGCCACCCGCTATCAGAGACAGTGGTTACAGCTGTGTTTACATCATTAAACCCACAGCTTGGTGAAGCCACAGACCCTTTGTAGGTTTTAGCAGAAATATTTTGTAAATACAGAAGACAATGTTAATTCACACTCGTCAAATTTCATGTTCTTGTAATTATATAAAACTCGTTCGAACAACCTGTCCGACCATGTACAGTTGAAGTGTTTGTTGTCACTGACTGCCTCCTTAAAGTCAGATCACAAGACAAGCATATTATGAAAATAAATACCAACGATAAAATATTCACCCCAGGTTTAATTACATTCTTATCCATTTACCCTTTATGAGAGAAATAGCATCCCATTTGAAGCAGCACAAATATACAATAGCTTCACCCAAACTCTATTCTTGACTGATATTACATTAAATACTTTGTTCTTTGCTACCAAAGCTTAAAGTCTTTGTCAGATATAGAAGACTCTGGTAAAACTTTGGAACACCAGTAGCTATAATTTGGACCATTTCTCCATATAGGGCGTTAACTCTGGAGAACTTCACATAATCTAACCACAAAAATAAAAGTTAAATGTAAACCACAGCCATAGCCACTTTAGCTGTGTATTTTCCAATGATGACTTAATGTGGTTGAAAACCTATTACAAAACCATAATTCTAATATATGAAGAAAATAGTTAAGAAAAGAGCTGAAAATGTTGGTTTTAATCTCTTTTTCATGATCTGTTTGGGAACAATAACCTGGCATTCAGGCTGAAAAGGAGGTGTAAAATCCAAAAGGTCCTGTTTGAGGTGGATTTTATTTAGTTTCGATGCCAAACACTAAAACACTGCCGACAGGAATGGCATCCAAATCTGCAGCAATAAAGCCCGAGGGCTGTGAAGAAATAAAAATTATAGTTCTCATAGAAACTTATCCCTTAAATCCTGGAGCCTGTGCTTCTCCTTCAGGGCCTGAATTTCTACAACTTCAAGGTAAAAAACAAAAAAACAACAGTGTAATGCTTACTTGTCTGAAGTCATATTAAAGCTGTGGGTTGTTTAGAACAAAAGAGCAGCTCATGGTGGTGGATCTCCGCCCCTCTGAAGTGCAGGAGAGGTCAGAGCAAGGAGTTCTGGGAGATTGTGCTGACCTGCGACCCAGAATGTGTTCTATGTCTGCTGTATGGGATGGTGGAGCTGCTCTCATCACCTCTCACTCTCCTCTGGATCAGCAGCCAGATGGAGAAGCAACACCCAGCTCTGCCTGACGGATGAATTTACACACTGGAATTCAGTCACAAGCAATTCGAGAATAGGAATTAAAGTAGTCAGCAGGAGGTTTGGAAATGATATGAGGCGGATATTGCATTAGGCAACTTAACTTCATGTGTAAATTTGTTAAGCCTGATCCTTCACATTACACACTACCTTTAATTTGCGATTCTAACCCCCAGTGTGAAAAACTTTAACTTTCTCAGGATCTGCAGTTTTTTACATATCCTCCTGAGACCCAAGAAAATAAAAGTTCTGTCTCCCATCCCCCTCTCAACCTCAAGGCAAACCTCATGTGCATACCATCTATTGCTACAGTTTAACATCATGTGTTGTGTTTCATGATTCATTAAATTACTGCCTTGATTATAACCGTTTCTTCAGATGCATTTTTGTATTATTATTTTTTTTTTTTTAATGTCCTGAACAGTATTTTTCTTGTTATGTTTATTTTTTTAACCCTTAAAGACCCAGACCTGCTTTTGATCTGACTTCTACATGAATTTTTCGCTAAATCTAACTTTCAATAAGTTTTTTATATCCATTTTAGCTCACCAATACACACAACGAGCTATTGTGAAGGTGCTGTTATCAATCATGTTTGTAATTTCTTCAAACATCTCAGATGAAACTACTGGTTGGATTCATTTCAAATTTTCTAAGTAGCTTTCTTGGGACAATGTCGACAAAGTTTGCTTAGTTTTGAGAAATTTGATTACATGTAAAGGGCCATATTTTATTGACTTATAACATTGAAAATGGTTAAAAATATAGATATACTTACTTAATGGTTACTGAATTTCTGTTATTGTTAGTCAACACAAAGCACTAATTCATATTGGTTTAGTGTAGTGCTTCTCAATTATTTTCTGTTAGGCCCCCCTAGCAAGAAAACAATTTGATTTAGTGTGTTGTGTGTTCTTGGGGGCCACGGTGCAGATTCTGCTTTCATTTCAAGATCATGCAGCATTTCAATAAATGCATCAAACTTCTCACTTTGGCCACAAATCCTTTCTTTTAGGGGAGACACGTGGATTCACATTCAATCATGAATAAATATACTACAATTCTACATAACTATATTTACTTCTCTTTTGAGTATTATTTAGATAAATCGGGTGATTTTGGATGGATTTTGGCTTTAGTCTCATTGTAAAACTAATTAATTCTTCTACATATACCTCAGTTTTTCTTCAATATCAGTCTAATTTGGAGGGTATTTTAATTAATATGACAGGTTTAGATCAGTATTTCATTAGCTTTAGTCCTGCTATAAGAGTTATTTGAATTAACTTCTTTTACTTTGTTTTTTTTTTCCCCAAAAGCAGTCTCAGTCTGATTTTGTTTTAGTATTCAAAAATTGAGTAATTTTGTCTTTTTGGTGTTTGTTCATAAAAATGTGTATTATTCTTCTAAATACTGTATAGACCACTCCTTTTTCTTCAATATCAGTCTTAGTTTGAGTTTTTAAATAATCTGACACAGTTTAAATCAGGTTTTCATCACTTTTATTCCTACTTTAAGTCTTATTTAAATGAATATCAGTCATAGTTTTATTTGAACCTTGTCAGATTATTTAATACATGTTTTTATTGGTTTGTTTCTGTTTAGAGTATTATCCGTCTGTCCCTAAATACATCCGGGTGTGTCTGTAAAGAGGAGGATGAAAGGCAACACCTTTAACTTTGTAGAAAGGCCATTTATTAATGTTATGACAATTCATTGCATTGGTTTGCCAGCAGCGGCTCCATTCCAAACATGGAGGACGCGTTTACGCACTCCATTGCTAAGGCCCCGCCCAACCGTGCGGCGTCTATCATGTCTATGGCTCCGATGATGACAGAACTGCATTATAAAACAATCAGATTGCACGGTATTGAATCCGCTGGTACATTATAGAGGAACTAAGCCTCCCGTTAGCTTCATCAAAGATGATCGTCTTCCGAAGCCAAATCTCATTCAATTATATCCTTAAAAAATAAAGTGTATCTGATACAACATTTCTATGGATTGTGTTGGGTTTTGTAAATCTAAGGTGTTACACGTTTGATGTTTGGGCTGATTCTGAGCTTACCTGTTGCTAGGTTCAGACTTGACAGTGCTAAGTGTAGCACTGGGTAATGATGTTCTTCTGAATCCAAACGTATCCAATTTCTGCAGTTTTCCAACCGTTTCCTGTGCTTCCCTACTCTCCTGCCGCTTCTTGGCACCGCTTTTGTGTTTCAACTTGTGCATTTTGCTCGCAAGGATAATGGAAACAAAGATTCTGTAACCATGCAAAAACCAAGACAGCGAGTCAGATCATACGGACCAGTCTACCCAGAATTCCTTAATAATATTAGAAACAGTGTTACTTTTCCAGAAGGGGGAGGGGGTGCGCTCGCTCGGCAATGTGGTTCTCAAGCTGTGTTGCGGACATAAAGAATGTTATTTTTCCGAAACAGAGTGACAACACAGACCTATTATCAGATTGTGTAGCATGTATTTGTCGGATTTATAATAATAATAATAATAATAATAATCATAACTTCCGCAACGGGCCCCTAAAGGTCGCGGGTCCAGGTGCAGCCGCACCGGTTGAACCGCCTATCGTTAGGCGTCTGATGTGCAGCTTAGAACCTAGGAAAAAAAATAATTCAAGAAGACACAGGAGAAAGGATGCTCTCGGCGAATTTCCCGGTTTCAAACCCCTCGATTGACAGCAGACGCGGAGAAGAATGTCCCGGATTTCCTCTGTGGTATGGAAGAGAAAGTTGTTTGATGAAGCAGGTGGCTTTAGCTCTGTAAAACATATGGGCATTAAAGCTAGCCACTGCTGTTTGTGAAAACAACTGATTTGAAGAGCTGGGTGAGTTTTATTGGAGCTTTGTTAGACTAGCGATTACCGAAGTTAGCCTAGCAATTAACTACTGTAGCAGAGAGAAAGCACGGGGTTTCCCCCATAGAAATTTACAGGGGCACCAATTGTTCATTTATCAGTCACATCGGATGAGAAGTCACGTCAATAAATGTGTATTTTTGAAGCTAACCCCCCAAATTTCCTTGAATGTATTTAATTCTATTTTATTTTGTATTTGAGTTGCTGTCCTGCTAAATTAAACTGTGTGGGGTCCCATGCTGGCTTTTAGTTGCCCAACAAGCTGATATTGCACTGTAAAGCATCAAGATTTGTGTATTTTTGGTGCCCTGTAATAAAGAGGTTAACACATGTCAAGATATATATTTTGTTTTGACAGAATTGCATTTAGTATTTTGTATATGATAAAAATTTACTTTTGCATTGTAACTCCATGTAACTATGGTTGACGATAATAATGTATTGAGGTGCAGTACTGAAAAATGATTACCAGAGTTTATGGTTATTTTACTGTATATCAACAATGTGCACTTTTTGACTCACATATTAGCTTTTATGGGGTTTACAATATATTCCATAATTATAAGTGTCATGTAAGAATGTGACTGTTCATAAATTACTATTAATCTTATAGAGTTTATTTTTACTGAAGCACTTGCATTAATAGTAATATGGTCATGTAATGAGATAGAAATATGAACTCAATTGCACTAGTCCAGTTCTTTCTACGGGCTGTTTTTTTTTTTTTGGTTTTGTTTGTTTTTTATGGGAGCCATTGGACTGTGGAGCTGGATTTTCTTCTGTCTGACGAGGGAGACGGTGAGCCCTTGGAAAACAAGCTGTTCTCCGACCACAGAAGTTTGCAACTGTGCAGTAGGATAGTTCTGCACCACATATACTCCTTGGATTTGACTCTTGACATATACATTCTCAGTTAAACCAGCATGACTATGACAACCAATCTGAGCTCAGATTGGTTGTTTTTTACTTTATTGTATTTTCATGTTACACTGGTAATATTACACAACGAATGTCCACTGTTGTTTATCCAATCCAACTTTATTTATAAGGCATGTAAAAAAAATATCTTTCAACGCATTTCAGCTGATCTAACCTGGGGCTCCACTCATTCTTTAGCATGTCAGTCAGTCTTTTGCTAATAGCCCCCCTTGCAAACCTAGTCATTGGTCCAATTGTGACTCTTCCTGGCAGTTACTTTATAATTACCTGTTACCACTAGGGTTAAAGTTTACATCAGTATTTCATTAGTTTCTGTCCTGCTATAAGTGTTCTGGCCCTTTATAGCCTAAAGTGGTCTGCCTGGACTTTTTTCCTTTATTTTGACTATAAAAAGGTTAGAAAAGACGCTGTGAGTGACTTCATTTGCCAGAGCACTTTTTTTTTTTTTCCAGATTTTTGAAAATCTAGCAATCATTTAGAATTTACCGCATTTTATAATACTGCTAAACTGGCTTTGTCTCCAGCTTCTAGTCCAGATGTGTATGAAATTATTGTAATGATCCAATGAAATGTCTTGGATTTTAGAAATCGTCGGAATTTTTACAAAGGGCACAAACAGAGTCGCTGCCTTCCAAACTGCATACGTGCAGGGTGTGTTGGTGATGACATGTCAGGTTTTAAACATGTTATCAGATTTAAATTTCGCAATCAGTGCATCACTAGTTGATATTTATCAAAACATGCAACCTGTAAAATTATAATCATTCCACATGTTCAGTCATAGATGGTCACATAACTCCAGTGCTTTCAGACTGAATAGTATTAAGTGTCTTTAGTCCATTATATAATGTGTTCCTTACATGTTTTTTCCAGTCCACCACCACCTCACCAGCTCCACCACCTCTCGCTCCTGACCCGGACTCTGCTCCTCATGCGAAGTGTCAGGATGGTGAGCTTCAATCAGTAGCTCATAGAGGAGGCCACAATGGGTACCCACCACCAGCCATCTCCAGCCCTGAAAAGACAGCAGTTTTATTATAGGGTTCCATATGTTCCACACTTTTACCATTTACATGTTCCACACTTCGGTCTAAATTTAATTATTTACTTATTTGAACACTTCCACCCCACAGTGAGCCATGAATGTAAACAGCTGGGGGCCCAGGTCCCTGGCTGGGTTGAGGGGGCACAGTTGGAGCCACCACTGGCCAGAATTGATGCTCCCGTCAGGACAGGATGGAGTCCATTAGGGAGAGGCCCATTTCTCCGATCCTTGAGAGCCAGACAGCAGAGCAGGAAAAGAGCAGTGCCGATCACCTGGATTTATGAGGTAAAAAGATGTTTCACTTTGATCATAACTAAAGTTCTTCTACCCTTATTTATAAGAAGATGGATGACGATGACACACTAAGTCTGCCTGGCTCAGAGGCTGCCAGTACTCCCTCTAGTTCACTAGCCCCTCTAGCTTCTCCTTTCATCAAGGCAGGCAAAAGTAAAATGCCCCAGGCCAGGGTAGACGAGTGTCACCGAGCAGTTACTAAGTTTGTCGTGAAGGGCTTGCACCCATTTGCTACTGGAGATGTCGCTGAATTTCAGTAGGTGAATGTACTCAATTGTATGCTAAGTTAGAGAATGTCAATGTTTAATATTTTCCTTTGTTTTAAATGAGATGTTTCGCTCAGTCATTAACTCCCATTATATATTTTCTAGGGAGATGATTCTCCTTTTTTTTCCAAATGAGAATCGATAAAGAACCGAATCGTTAAGCAGAATCAAAAATGGAATCAGAATCGTAAAAATCTTGTCAATTCCCATCCCTAGACTTACTTATCTGCATATGTAGGCATTGATCTGCACAGCTCTCAGTAAACCTCTTCCTTTTCTTCATCATAGCCCAGCCAATTCCAGCCGTCTCACCACTGGGGCTGAAACTTTCACTTCCTTTTTCTTTTCATATTCTCTTTCACTTTCCCTCAACTCCTCTGGTGACTTCCTCTTCTTTGCTTTCTCTTTTTTTTACCTGGTGTTTGACACGGGTGCTGGGGGTTTCAGAAACATGTAGCCCGCTGGCCTAGCTTAATAGGTAGCTACTGAGATTCCCTCTCATCTATCAGCAGCTGAGCAGCAGTGTACAGGTTGCACGTGATCACATGGTGCAGACGGAGAGCAGCCCCCTGTAAGACTGTCAGTTGTACGGGATCACATAATGTTTAGCGGTGGTTACCTAGACGATTTAACAGAAATCAAAACACAGAACCACAAGGAATTAATGTGAAATTAGATTTTTTTTTTTTTTTTTTTTTAATGGAGGCATTGATTTTACTGGCCCCACTGGGTCAGTGGTTTGAGTGATCTGGTGGCCATGACGGGTTCAAAAGTACGTCTGGGTCACCGGGCCATTTATATTGTCGACCCCTGGTTCTCTCTGCTCCACCTGTTGTTTTCCTCTTTTTTTTTATTGCCCACTGTGGATATTGACATCTTTTTAGTGCGGTTTGTATATGTTCCTCTTCTTCTTTTCTGTTATGAGTTGTGCTCTGTTGTATAGTGTATGTACTACTGACATTTTGTGTGTGGTGGAATGTTCTGATGTCCATAGTAGGTATTGGTTCTGTTTTGGTTTCCTGTCCCATGGTTTGTGTGTGTGATGTTGATATCCAGGAAAGTTATGGGTTGATTTTCTTTTTCATGTGTGAATTTGATCTGTCCTGTCTGATCTATGGTGTTTAGGTGGTCTGTGATCTGTTGTGTGTGTCCTGATTCTACTTTTTCTAAAATACCGTCTACGTAACGTTTTCGCAGGGTTGGTCTGTAGTGCTGTGGTGCAGATGTTATTGCTTTTTCTTCCATGAAAAAAACTGCACATAATCGCTGACAGTGGGTCTCCCCTGGCGAAGCCTTCTTTCTGTCTGTAGTTGATGTTACGGAATTGAAAGTAGGTAGATGTGGAGATGAACCGGAGGAGCTGGGTGATGAAACTGACTTACCTTCGCGCTCTCTATGGGTCACTTCTGTGTAATACAGGAAATCAGTCTATTTTATAGGGATACATGAGTTCTGTGCTGAGCTTACATGGGATTGGTCAAAAATGTCTTGCGGTGCTGTCAATCAGAGGTTTGGAAGGTTTTGTTCAATATTATGAACAATTTTGGTAACGACTATGGACATTTTAACAATGTCAGTGGCTGCATTAAGCCCATGTACATTGCACATCTCAGAACATTGAAGTACAAACTGCAAAAACAGAAACATTACACATTTTTCTTTTCCAGTCAGATCATTGTCCAAACGTAAACTCTTTGACTAGTCTAGTGACAGATCACCATGACAGTGGATTGGTTTCTTGTCCCCAAAATGAGTCTTGGTGGTCCAACACTTCAACATGTTTTAACCCGAGGAATAAAATAAAACACCCATGAGTAACACACACACTACATGTCTGTGTGCATATATGTCATGACAGACATTTTTAATTTCATCCATCAATTAAAATGTTCAATCAATCAAATTTTATTTATATTGCGCCAAATAATAAAAGTTCTCATGACATTGTCGAGGCCACACTCTTATATATTGAATGTCATCAACGTCAAGAGGAGGTCGTGGTGTGACGTTTAGATGCCAACCTATTTTGGACGTCAGACGTACAGATCCAGCACATGGAAATATTATTAAAGCTATAACTACCGATCTGGCATGTCGCACAGTACACAAAACTTTAACATGACCAACCTGCCTCCTTCCAAAGCCCCACCCACTTCCCAGTGCCTGAGCTCTGACACTCACCTCAGATAATCTGATGACCATGAAAAGATGACAAACTGCATTTCACACCAATTAATTACATATTCACATTAGTGGATCAACAGACATTAAACATTTTAGATTAGTACCTGGTTTGTTTTCTAGCCGTTGTTTAGATTTTTATTAGTTAAGTAAAGCTGTGAAACTCTTGTCTCCTTCAGAGGACAAATATGCATTGCTGGGTCTCAGTAGGAGATCGCATTCAAACTTCGACAAAAGTGTTGTTAGTCGTGAAAACTAATGAACTTCAGCCTGTGCATCATTAAACTCTACACCAACTAACTAAAACTGTTTCACACCATATCACTTCACATAAAATCTGTTTTATGGAAGCTGTGTGGTCAAATCCAAAACACTCCACTTCCTAAAGCAGAGTTAGAATTGAACTCACATCCCCTGGCAGAGGTAATACTTTGCTCTAGAGCTCTAGAGTGGCAGCAGCCAGACTGTGTGGCTGTGAGTAAGGATCCAGTTTCAGATTCTTCAGATGATTAAAATGAGAAAACAAGCTGCAGAGAAGCAGATGAGAGGAAAATGATCCGATGAGAGCGGTTTTGAGACTGAAGATGAATCTGCTGCTGTGTACTGTAAACACTGTACGAGTCCTGCACCGGGACATAAACCTGAATCTCCTGCTGCAGATGTCCTCCAGGGCTGTTCTTCCAAGAACATGATCACTTTGTTTATTCAGTTTGTGGCGGTAAATAAAGATGGTTTCCATGCCAACACAGATCTGATGACACCCAATGTATAATGAAACCTTTCTCAGCAAAAACTAGTTGATCTGTTACTCGCTGTAACCACAGTTTTCATTCTGACTGTGTCTAGAAATATGCTGTGTTTTCCAGATAATTATAATTACGTACAGTGAATGTGTATTATTACCTACAGCCCCCACTAAGGAAATGTTGTCACTTGTAGATCAGCAGAACTGTTCAAAAACTACAGCACTGGTGATCATGGAACATAGTGGAAGGGTAGTCCAAGGACAAATCCATGAAATTGTGGAGCAGATCCATAAAAATGGGTGGAGCCCCTTTTGGTTCCATAGTGAACGGTGAAGAAAATCTCCAGTCTGTGAAATGTTTCGTAATTAACACTATTCTTACATCAACATGTACATCTGCTAAAAATAAAAAGTTGACTGCTTTCCCATGGTCAGTAGAGGGTTTGCTTTTTATTTTTTTGCTTTTATGTACATTACATTTAACATCACAAAATTGAATTTAGAAAATAAAATAATATAACAGAAAAGACCCTACAGGCTGATGACAACAGGCCCTTTTGCACTGTGGGGACTTTTTTCAGGTCCTCTAACCTTTCAGAAAATGGGCCCTTTTTTCACACATTCGGACACCTTAGGAACTTGGAACCACGGACCAGTTCTATAACCATTTTAGCTTCTACTCCCAGGCGGTGCCTTTTTGTCTTTATTTTACCAGGTTAAATCAGATGAGTACAGCTTCTCATTTACAATGACCTGGTGAGAGGCCTGAACAGACAAAAACAGAACAAAAGAAAAACATAAAAGGAAACAGATGAATCCAAGACTCGCAACCAATGGTGAAGAAAGACAACAAAGTTAAAAACATAAATATATAATAAATTTTGATGGTTCATAGGAACTCATATGATGTAAGTGTTTGGTGATTGGTAGAACACAGGCGACACTCATTCCAAGATTTCTGCTTGCCGCGCCGCCATTTTTAAAAACGATATCAGTGTAATTCTGATTGGAAAGGGTATGTTTCCAGTGTCAAGAATCTAATAAAATAGATTAAAAAACAAACAAATGTGGGAGTAATATTGTGGGGTGTCAGTCACAATATGTGGGGGGACTGTGCTGCTTGGCGGAGGTTTGCGTTCTCTGAGTGCTTTTCTAGTTTGTTGTGCTTTTATTGTGTGCCCTTCTTTTGTACCATGGGAGCAGCACTCCAATGGTACATATGGTAAATGAACTGCATTTATATAGCGCTTTTCTACACCTTGGTACTCATTCACCCATTCACACACACACACACTTATACACCAGTAAGGCGGCTGCTATGCTAATGTACCATGCAGACCCTACTGGTCAGTGTCTTGCTCAAGGACACTTCGACATTGGACAACCCGCTCTACCAACTGAGCCAATAATAATGTCACTGTATCCTGTACATAGTATGCTTCTGCAATGACACTAAAGATTCATCTCATCTTATACTGAGTTCTATTTCTTCTTTCTGTATGTCTTGAACAGAGACAGATGGGATTTGTGGCTGATGACGTGCCGTAGCATTGTGCCAATAAAGAGGACAAATGGCAGGTACACCCAAGTGTTGTTTCCATCACCGGAGACTATAGAGCCATTATATATTGAGGTTAGTCAGTTAAGACAAAACCCAGATATTGGTCTTTTGTCCAGTGTGTAAAACAGAATCTGCAAATACTGGCTGCAAGCCCAAGCTGTCACAGAGCACATTACAACTCACAGTATGTTTACAGTTTATGGGTCAGAAGCGTTAGGATTTCCATGTTTCATGAACATATCTCATGCCCCCTTCATACTACTATATTTTTTTGGATACTATTGTAATTTTTCCTCTAGGTTTGAGCATATTGTCCACACATTAATGGTGTTTTAGAGCACTAACACATGTAGAGGTGCTTTCCAAAGTGAGGACTCAAAAGCTTCAGTTTGTGTATATATCAGTGTGGACAGGGAAAACAAAGAGATTAGAGAACACTGTTGTCACACCCCTATATGATCATATCTGTTATTGGTTTGAGTAATGAATATGCACTTGAAGCATCAAACACCGGAGCATACGTCAGAAAAGTACCTACAGGAGATGCACCCGACGTGTCCTGGTGTGATGAAAGTCTGAACTATACATTTTGATTATCCAAACCAACTCTTAATGTAACTTAAGTTTATAAATGAACATATTGCTGCTGGACATAAACCCAGAGGAGCAGAACATACTGACATAGAAGCTGCAGATGAAGCTCCCTGTGATGTTGAATACATTACTAATAGTCTAGTTTAAAGGGATAGTTGTGTATTTTTGACATGAATCTGTATTTCATCCCATCATCAGTGTAGTACATCCACACTGACTCACCCCTGACAGTGTCCTGTGAGCCCAGTTCTGGTCCAGTTTTGGTCGAAACAAAAGTAGCCCGGCAAGTTTTGTGGGGGTCACTAAAATAAAAATGTTTTTCTTCCAAAAACAGCATGTGTTCAAAAGAATGATTTATTTGTATCACAAAACAATGTCCATAAAAAGTAACACATCATAATCAGTTGGCCCTACTTTCTCTCTCTTCGTATCCCTACGCTGCCCCCAAATGACACTAGTCTACCTGTTTCACTGCTGAAAAAAGTTGTTGACTAGTGCGCATCAGTCAGCAGCATGACAGCGCACTGATAGGAAATGAGAGAAAGTAGGACCAAGTGATTACGAGGTGTGACTTTTTGTGGACATTGGTTTGTGATGCAAATAAATCACTCTTTTGAACACATGTTGTTTTTGGAAGAAAAACGTTTTTATTTTAGTGTGTTTATTTTTCATTATGGTATGCACAGAAACTTCTTTTATGCTGTGAAATGTGTGGTGTTAATTAAACATTTCAGCTAATTACTGCCACCTACTGTTGTGAATGGGCAGCGCTCAGCTCAATAACAGATGATTAGTTTCTTAACATTATATTTTGTCCAGACAAAGGCCTGTGAACCACTGAAAATGGGTTTGATTCCCACTTTTGGGTCACGACCCACCAGTTAAGAATCACTGCTTTGGAGTAAGCATCTAATAAACAGCAAAAATACACTTAACATTTATTAAATTACTTCAAACATTTCACTGTGTAGAAACTCAGGAGACAGATTAAAGGAAAACAACTGATGGGAGTGGTTTTACATAACCTGTGTTTATCAGATTGAACTCTTAGACTGACATGTTCAACAACAAAACACTTCATTGTGGAATGTGTTTAGTTGAAACAATGCACACGTTCCTTTTATGAAGTTCACACATGTGGGATCAATGTCAAAATGCACTGGAGCTGTTTTTTAGTGTCTGTATTTGTACACAAACACTGTGGGATTATCCGTTCATTTGTCATTGATATGTATCATTAGTCTGGACGAAGGTGTAAATTATGTGTTTACAGGGTTATAAAATATCTTTTTGGCTCTATGATTGTTAAATATATATCAGATATTTTGAAAAGTTTAGCTTTATATTACCCTTAGGGAGTTGTTTGAAAGAAGAACTCAAAGGAACCATTAAAATGATTTACTGTCATGATCTCCTCCCTCCTCTCAGTATCTCCAAACATTATAATCAACATGAAACTGGATTAGTGGGTACAGGTCAGGGTTACAGTTTGTGTTCTAGTCCCAGTCTCTGAGTAACACTCGGTTAAACCTTTTATATATTGTATATTAAAAGTGTTCAGAGTTGAGCTGAGTCCAGGGTATCTGAAGCAGGTTTACTGAACTCATGTGTACAGAGTTTATAGACCACACACCTGGACAAGAATCAGGTGTCAGAAGAACCTGTAGAGGCCATGACATGTTTCTCCTTTTAATGAACATTATTATTATTATTAAATTAAGTGAGCAGCACATAACAAAGAATGTGAATGACATGACAGCAAACAAGACAAAATAAAAACATACTAATTACATATTCATCATACATTGGTCTCTCTCTGTGTGTGTGTGTGTGTGTGTGTGTGTGTGTGTGTGTGTGTGTGTGTGTGTGAGGGTGAGAGAGAGAGAGAGAGAGAGAGAAATGGGTAACATCAATGTAATGTCCAAATAATAATAATATAATGACTATTTTCCACAAAGTAATACTAATAATAGTAATATCTAAAGAAGATAATATATGAAAAAAACATTATCATCAACAACAGTGATAATAATAGAGATGATATAAACATAAATCACAATGAACAAAAATAAATAACTGAATAACCAATAAAATATTATTATTAATAATTATTATTATTGTAATTTTAAATAGGTTTTTCAGTTATTTATTGTTTTTTTATGAATTATTTTAATAATATAATAATTGCCTGACAAAAGGTATTGATAGAAATTGCTAATGTTGTGGTTGTATTGCATTTGTATTCTAATATCCATCTAATATCTCAGTGAGCTTCGCTGGTACAAAGAGTGGAGTGAAATAATCCATGAGATGCAGTAATGTTTCATTGGTTTTTTTTTTATCTTTTTTTTTTTTTAATCATTTTGGTGACAGATTAAAGCAGGAATAGGAGTAATTTTTTCCACAACGTGGCACCCAGAATAAAATGTTACCATTGTAGATTCCTGCAAACCAAGGTCATCGATGTAAAACTTTGCAAACAACAGTAGATGTCATGTAGTGTTGGATCTAGAAAATTGTCTGAGGTGTGAAAAAAATCCTGTATCAACAGTTTTTAATGAACCACAGGATCAACATCAGTTTTAAAATGAAACATGTATCCCATCACTAATAGAAAACATCACACACTGCAGACTGGGAGCAGTGGTTGGCGTTCTGTGACGCTGCGCTCTCATTGGCTGGCGTTCTGTGACGCTGCTCTCTCATTGGCTGACGTTCTGTGACGCTGTGCTCTGATTGGCTGGCGTTCTGTGACGCTGCGCTCTCATTGGTTGGCGTTCTGTGACGCTGTGCTCTGATTGGCTGGCGTCCTGTGACGCTGCGCTCTGATTGGCTAACGTTCTGTGACGCTGCGCTCTCATTGGCTGACGTTCTGTGACGCTGCGCTCTGATTGGCTGACGTTCTGTGACGCT
>JAPSES010095538.1:0-20671 GCA_029822895.1 Maxillicosta whitleyi | reverse complement strand
GGCAAAATAAGCATGAGCTTCAGCCTACACCTTTTCGATTAGCTTTATGATGTTTGTTGAAATCTACTATGTATTTGGTGTAGGTGGATGTTAAATGCTAATCGAATAAATAAAAAAAAATAAAAAAAAATACCTGCATGTGATTATATGCAAAACAAAACAAAAAAAAGGAAAAAAATTGTTAATATTTTTTTGTTTTTACATTTAAACAAATCAGGTTTACCTAAAATGGCAAAGTTATAGTAATGGTGTTAATAACAGTGTTTGGGATGATGCATAAATCTATACTGTGTTGGCCGATATGGAACTAAAACAATAAAATCCATAAATTTACAAGAAAACACCTATAAACAGCTGTCCACTGTAGTGACCTCTATGAATAAAGGGTTTATTATATTACTCAGTATATGTGTTAAATGTAAAATATAGGCTAACAGTGGTCAGTGTGCAGTAAAAGGGTGTCTGTTAGTGTGTTACTAATACATCTTTCATTTCTGGGTTTGTTTTACTGCTGTAGAGGTTTATGGTTGAGCTCATTTGACCTACTTTATACACCGCTGGTACTTAAATCTACACTAATGTATAATCTACAAGATCTGTAGATTTTCTGTCCTCCAAGAACCGTGTGTCTATAAAGAGCCAACTTTCCATGACCTTAGAAAACAAGGCTTCTTTCTTATCAGCTTTGTGATTATATATTTTCTAGCAACTCCAAGAGAGTTTTAAGAAAGTTTATTTAGCTTAAAAAGAAGAATGATCTCCGTCCTTTACGAATCATCATCCTTCAGTTTAACACAAACATTTGGAGATAGATGCTTTTCACAGAACAAAAAATGGTCAGTAAAATTATTAAACAAATGTAAAATGTTTAAGTCGCAGCCGAGATGTATTGCAACACAAGTATAAAGCAAAAATAAAATGGAGGTACTAAAGTAAATACAGAACTTTGACAGAAGTTCTCTTCTTTGTTCTCCCACTGATGAAGACTCGTATTTCATTATTTCATTCTCTGAAATTTTTTAGAAGAGTTTTCTGCAGCTCATTGTTACTGTAACTGAAACCACTTATTATTGAAATGGCAGCTTTTATTCCCCTGTGAATGTTAAATAATATCTTTTCATCATTGTGTTATTTGTCAGTCAAGACAGAGTGATTGCAACGAGAAATGTAGAAGGCTGTTTTGGACTGAATATCGTATCAAAAACACATTTTGTGTCATGAAGTGATGAGCAGTTCTGTTCTGTTTTTGTTTTTTTTATTTAAATTGTGCTGAACTTGCTCTTAGTTTATCTACATATGACCTAATATTACCCCAGTTGACATTACATATTCATACGTGTTATTATTTACAAGAGACCACTGCAAAGTTATCACTTTCTCTGATTTGACCATTTACAGGTTTGTGTTTGAGTAAAAGGAACATTTTTGTTTTATTTTCTAAACTAGTGGTTCTCAGCTCCGGTCCACATGACCCAGTGTTCTCCGTGTTTTAGATCTTTCCCTCTTCCATCACACCTGGAAGCCATTACATCATGATCAGGCTTCTGCAGAGCTGATGATGAGCTGATCATTAATTGATTCAGGTGTGATGGAAGAGGCAAACATGTAATAAATGTAATAAAACATGTAGGACACTGGGTTACAAGGACTGGAGTAGAGAACCAGTGGTCTAAACTACAACAGCATTTCTCCCAAATACTAAATAAAAATATTGATATTTAGAGCAAGTGACTGGATAGTTCTGTGGTTTACACCGTAAGAAGATAGTGATGGGCATAGTGGTAGTTTTTATGCTTCTCCTTCTAAACTAAGACATGGGTCAGATGTTTATTCAGTAGAATAAGGTGTGTTTGTGTTGGAATTCAGCAGACACAGGAATGGAATGGCTGTCAAATGCGCACACATGCCGATTTCACAGGAAATTACAGCGGTCTGTTAATTTTTTTAGGAGCTGTAGACAGAATAGTGTGTGGAGCTCCAGATCTAAAAAAAAAAAAAAAAAAATCTTTTGTATTTGTTTAATCAAATGCTAAAATGAAGGCGCACATTATTGTTTTAACTGAATAAATACCTCATGATGCGTATCGTTTGTCGGTCTATGCGTCTTTTTTCTGTACAAACTCACTCACCTCTTTCTGATGTGCACTCTGTAAATCCTCCAGCTCCTTCACTAGTGTTTTATTGGTCTGTTGTAGCTTTTCCAACTCCACTGTCTTACTATAAAAGAAGGCGAGACGATTATTTTTTCAGATTATTTTGCGTTTTATGACATTGTTTCATGAAGTCACTTTAGTTTCACTGGATCGCTGCAGTTATGGATTTTTCAGAATTATTTTAATCAGTTATTGTCCAAAGAAAACTCACCCTCAGCTACTGATTTTTACATTCTGGCAAAAACAGACAGGCGTCTCCTTCATGGGAAAATCCACCATTATGACCACTAATATATATAAAAAACACACTTAGGAAAAGGCCCGTCTGAACCAGTTTCCTTCACTTTAAAAGAATTACCTCTATGCTATAAACACAGCACTTAAACCCATAAAGAGTAAAGAGACAGTATTTCTTTTTCTTTTCTATTTTTAAAGCAATGGTAAAAATTGTTAGGAGAAGAGTCATTTGAGGTGCTTTCGGACTCCAGATGACTTGGATTGATTGAAATCAAAATAATCTATCTTATTTTGCTGTGTTTTTACAGGTTTAAAGGTTTTTAATATGAAGAATTTTAGGGCCAAGTATTAAAGCATAAATATTTGAGCGTTAATGTTAGGATTTCTTTCATCTTGTCACTTGTGTGCGGCTGAATCCCTGATACGGCGTGATAACGTATGCAGACCATAATCCAGCTCTGCGAAGACTCCGCAGGGATTCAGAACTCGGCAGATTGAGACACAGAGGACGACTGTGTTTTTGCTGACTTTAAGTCTCATGTTCGAGCTCGCTGTTTTTATTTAGTCTTGAGACAACACTGTGAGAGGGGGTTCTTCTGTGTGGGTTTGCAGAGCAGCTGGTGACAGCCGCACTTGGCCTCAGTTTAATCGAACATTTTTATTCATTTTGATGTATCTTTTTTTAGTCTGGATTAAAGTTGTTTTTTTTTTGTTTTTTTTTTTAGTGTTTTTCTTAGTTGTAACAGTTGTGAATAGTAAGTACAACAGTAGCCATGAAGAGTTCCTGCAGGTGTGTCAGTTTGACTATGAATAAAACAGGTCTTTTCAGCATGCTCAATTAGATTTGTTCACAGAATTAGCCGCTTAACCCTTCATCAGGCAAATGACTAAACGGGTATTCCTCGGGTTACGACGTACCTGACTTATGTTATTTTGACTTTACGATGCCGGAGTCTCGTCCGCCATTACTGTACACATACTGTATACCAGTGTTTCCCAACCAGTGTGCCGTGGAAAATTATTCAAAGTCACCAGATCCATAAACTGCACACACCAATGAACCAGTCTGTAACAACAGTCTGCTGCTTCTGTTTGATAATAATAATAAAAAATGAACTGGTTCTGATGATGTTCTGTTGATAAAACCCCCTCAGTAGTGATGCATGGATTAGTGAGTTACCCACGAACCCCAGGTATCAGGTTGAGGCAGGAGGGTTATCCATCCCAAAATATACAACAGACTTCAATCTGGGGGTTCAGTCTGGGGGGTCGCTGGTGCACCCCTCTGAGCTTTATGGTCCAATTCAATAATTATACTTTTTGTGACAGTTCTTGTTGGTGGTGTGCCTTGTGATTTTTCTAATGTCAAATATGTGCTGCGATGCAAAAAAGGTTGGGAAACACTGCTGTATACTGTACGTACAGCAAGTAGAGTAACTTATTTTTTACTTTATTTTGTTAATATGAAGTATAATGCATGTATTTGGATAGTTATTTAGAGATTTAGGGGGTATTTAGGGGTACTAAAGGGTTAATTCGACTTGTGTGGAAATTCAGGTTACGTCGACAGCATAGGAACGGAACTCATTCGTAACCCGAGGACTACCTGTATACTTCTTGGATATTTGATTTTTTTAAATTTATTCCGTCACTTATGGGAAATAACCAAATATGGTAACTTGATTAACATTGATTTTCTGCAAAACGATTTTTGAAAAATTCACAAAAGTAATAAAATCTTGTCCAGTAAAGTTGGAATTTATAATTTCAGAGTATTTCTGAGTGCCCTATAAAGGGTTAATGAGACATACATGCACTTGGACGAACATGGCTATGACCTGAAGCGTTTAGAACTGATCTATACTTCAGTCGTACTCCTGAGCGGGCTCACGTTCACGTCTTTCGACTCTTATTTTATAAGTTGTGTTTCATCTTGGAAGTCTGTTAAAACAGGTGTGGGTGTTTGCGTTCTTGTGCCTCTGTAAGTGTAACCACATGATGAATTAGGCCACTGATTATCATGTGCTAACTCCCTGCTACATTAGTGGTTACTTTGGAGAACAGAATGGCCTAAAGCGCAACTGAACTTAGAAATGAACAAGTCGTTTCAGGAAGCAATTCACTTCAGTTCGTTCACCCTAAAGATTTGTTGTTCTGAGGAAATTGTTAGTGACACAACAATGAAACATTTGTGCTGCAGCTGAACTGAGCTCAAAGTTCAGATGGAATCGTACGACCAAAACATAGCGGAGTATTATTTTCAACCTGCAGTCATTCATCCTGTTTTCTACAAAATGTAGAAAAATTCAAGCCCATTAAACCCCAAAAATACACCGTGGACCATACCATACATATACGTGTAAATAATTGGTGTAAAATACAGTTATTTGATTTTCATAGTCATCAGATATGACCCATTTGGACGTTCACAGGCTCAGTTACCATGGAAACATCATTTTCTTCTACAACATTGGTTCACCAGTAAAACCCAAGGAGTTGGATCAATAACAGTGGATGGAGACACCTTTTTATGTTCAGTTAATGATATATTTACTGAAAATGTCAGTTTTTCCATCAGTTTTCTCTGTTTCTGATATAATAACCCTCAGCTCTAACCTCAGCGTTTTCGAACATCCATATGATCAGTAAATTAAATATAGAAAAATACATGGTTTCCACTGAAAAATGCAAAAATAAAGAAGATAATATTACAATAAATAGTAATAAATCACTTATGAAAGGTTAAATATCCTCACGAGACTTAGGAAAGCGAACATTTTTTACATTAAACAAGTGTCTTGATTGGAACCTGCATAACACAACAGATACATTTAATTTAGTATTTAATGGACAGCATTTTAAAATAAAACTGTCAACTTTTTGTCCCCCACAGAGGACAAAAATGCATTGCTGGGACAAAGGAGGATATGAAGGAAAAGTCATAAGTAGCACTTTATGGGTTAAGCTTAAAATGTTAAGAGGATTATTCACAAAACAGAGACAACAGTAAAATCGATCTGATAATTGATTTTATATGGGTAGTTATTTTATTAGTTTATTCATTAATTTATTTGTACTTTAGTTTTAGTCTCATTAGTTGTTCATTCTAAGTGACTGCCTTCATAATGACACATCCCATATTACTGTTTACCTGTGCAGCTCATCCTGGAGGCTGTCTGTCAGCGCAGCTCTACGCTGGGACTCAGCATGCAGCTCCGCCTGGAGGCTCTCTTCCACTGCAGCTCTGTGCTGGGCCTCAACATGCATCTCCTCCACCAGGCCCTGTAGCCTCACCTCAGAGTTCTGTAGACACACCACCTCTGCGCTGACCTCTCGAAGCAGCTCTACATCTCGGAAGCTTTCCTCTGCCAGGAGGACCATACGCTGCTGCAGCATGTGTACCAAGTCCTGCAGCGGCACGACATGGACATGCACCGCAAATTTACAGTAGATCATCACTTTTGAAGACATACAAATTACCAGGTAAAGTTTTGTATGTTTGATAGGTTCATGATTTTTATAATTATTGTATCATTATAGTGCTTCAACCATCTGTTTATATAACATATGTCGTTTTAGAATTGATTTTCTGGTGCCATTTCTGAAACTCATCAAAGGTTTAGATTACGTTTGCACATTTAATTAAACATTTTTGCACATTTGCAAGTGTATGAACAATACATTCCATAGAGATTAAAGTTGTTAATATTAATCTGGTATCCAAGGACTGCAAGCAGTAGTTTGTGCTCTTTAAATATATGCTCGTCACATCAAATGCACCTGAAGGTCAAAGAATTCAGAGCAAGTTCAAGCTTGACAGTATAATAAATCTATGTGAGAGGAAAATGAGTAGTGAGTCATAAGCAGTAAATCTTTAATGAATACCAAAAGGTTTCTTGAAAACCTACTCATTTGCACTGGTCGGAGTGAAAAGAAGATATAAAAGTAGCAATAAAAAAATGAATAATATATTACAGGTAAAAATCCTATCAGTAAAGAAATATTTTCAGCAGTTTTTTTCAGTTCCTCTGACTGATATATTATACATATGACATTATTAGATTATAATAATGTGTGAGGCATCAGGTAGTTTGACCTTAATATCCAGTCATTTGTATTTGCATCATAAAAACTTGTTATGTTATCCATTATGTAAAATCATAACTTGGTAAAGAGTTAATAGAAATGATATGGAATAACTATATAAGTTATTTTCTTCCACTTCATTTGTTACAACATGGGAATAGTTAAACGTGTTATTGTAGGAGCATTAAAGATACTGATTTGGTAATGAAAACATGTAAAACTGAACCATGAGCTGATCTGAGGTTTGGGTCAGAAAAAGTACCATAAGCATTTACAAGATACTTAATGGAACAAGGAAAAGAAAATACAAATTTATTTCTGTAACACATTCATGCTGGTTTTTTTTTTTATTTTTATTTTTTATTTTTTATTAGAAAGTGATGATGTGAGCCTCTTCAATCCTCAAAGCTGAAAACATACCTGTGTAACCTGCAACAAGCAGCCAAAAAGGTTGGGAACAGCTGCCAAAAGCTTTTCATTTACAGTATGTTAACACTGGCACTTACTGGTAGCCTAATTACGGTGCAATTACAGTAATTTCAGCAGAGGTGGCCCTGTGGAATGGTCATGGTTTCATGGTTTCAAATTATGGGATTTCAATGAGGTTAAACACTAAAAAGGTTAAATGACACAAATTAAATAAAATCACTGAATCAGGCAGAAACTGGCCTTCAGGTATGTTTATCCAAACGAGAACCAAATTGCCAAACCAACATTTGAGGCACAAATAGAGCTGAACGCTGTTCTGGAAATCGCAATTTGGTGAAAGAACTATGAAAGGATAATAGAGCTGCAGATGGACTGGTGCTTTTTGGCCTCTTTTAGGTTGTAGTTTTGGTTTTATGGCACATTTACTGACGCTGTCTCAGCCTTGGCGTTAACCATGCTGAGACAGAAACAAGCTTTTATCAACCCAATAAATACCCGTTCAATTCAGCAAAACAAATCGAGGGGAAGAAACAGCAGAAGTCTTAAACATGTGTACTAAAAGTCCAAATACTAATGCATTCTTTTACTGCAGCTTTAAAAATATACTGCACTACATATCAGATGTCATTTAATTTATCAGGATAAACCGCTTTCAATGTACTACAAGTACAACAGAGACAAACTCAAGTAAAATTAAGTAAAATTGACAAAATCATAAAGAAAAATTCCACTAATAAAGCTAAATATTGCATTTATTATGCATTAATACAGTTTTCTATCCCCTCATGAAATGCCGTATCTCCAGATGTATTGATTTTTATTGTTTTTGATCAACTGAAGGATTAACTCTTGCAAAATGTAACATATATGTTAATGCAGCACTATAATAAAACTAGAAACATCGTATACAGTCATGGAAAAAATTATTAGACCACCCTTCTTTTCTTCAGTTTTTGTTCATTTTTAATGCCTGGTACAACTAAAGGTACATTTGTTTGGACAAATATAATGATAACAACAAAAATTTAATAGTTTAATTTCAGAGCTGATATCTATCCATTTAACATGTTTTCTTGATAAAAACCAAAATCACTTCAGTTCTTAAATCAATATCTATGTCATTGTACTGACAAAAACAGAGCTTTTATTCATTCCATGTTTTATTTTCTGTCTGTTTTGGTCACATGACACACACAGGAGTTAGGACTGGATTGTATAACCATTGTTTTTGATGACTTTTGATGGTCTAATGTTTTTTTCTGCAACTGTAAAATAGTAAAATGCCGATCACTGTTTTGCAGCTTTGACTTTTCATAGTTTAAATACACTCTGCTGAAAATTATATATAATATTTAGACTTTTACTGAGGTATGGATTTGAATTTAGCATTTTTACTTGTAGGAGAGTATTTTCATAGTGTAATGCAGTATTACAGTAGTACTTGTGCTTTCATAAAGGACTTGAATACTGGTCAATACTGGTGAGGACAGTTAGTACTGGAATGCTTTTGTCCCCTAGTGTTTTTTTTTTTTAACCCTTTAGAAACTGTTTATTTCTTAAAAATTCCCTCATAGTAAGAGTCTAAAACCAAAAAAAAACCTACAGATTTATTTACAATGTCTAAATAGACTATCCCACATTAATAAATATATGTAATATATAAATATAATGTTTCACAGAGCAAGAAGAGCATATTTTTTACGAACTCATATTTGGAGAAAAACATCTACTGTCACACAGTATCATGTCCTGTTTTACATAACGCATAAAAACATTAAATGACCTTCTGATTTATATATAAAATTGACCTGAACCAGCCTCAGTGTCCATAAATCTGTGCAAAAATCCTAAAATATTTTCATTTTTGTGTATTTTGGCAAAACTGATGAAAAGTTATCAAATTTCAGAATAAAATAACGATGTTTAGTGTATTTTTACTACTGTTGAATGTCAAAACGGGTCAAATTTGACCTGACTAGTATGTTAAGGTTAAATATGAAGTACACAGCAGTACTTTTTTCCTCACATTTCCTTAGACGTTAAATGTCTGAGTGTTTATCTGCTGTTTAGTTCCACTGTGTTCACCTGCTGTTGGTGGATTTGGCAGATGAGTTGGTCCTGTTTCATCCTCAGCTCCATGTTGATTTGCTCCTGGTGGAGGAGGCGGTTAGTCAGCGCCTCCAGGTCATTCTGCAGCCTCCTCTCTCTTTCTCTGGACACCAGAAAGTCCCTGTCGAGCACTGCTGCAGCCACATAAAGACCCCACGGCCACAATCAGACCAAACCAGAACCGTTCACAATCACAGATCAAACACAAGACGTGCTGTTTGGACCCGCTTTAACCCGTAAAGACCCAAACACCCACTGGAGACCAGAACCATCCACTGATCTAAACTGTTTCATACCTGCTGATCCATTAATCCTATCAATACATGCAAATAAATGAGGTAAAATGCAGTTTCTCAGCTTTAAATCATCATCAGATACGACCCGTTTGGACATTCAGACTCCGTAGTGAACATGGAAACACCATCATCTTCTACAACATTAATTCACCAGAGTTTGAGAAATGATAGTGGATGGAGATGGAGTATGGGTTAAATATAGGAAACGGCCTGATTCATACTGAAAAGGGCAAAATACAGAGAATAATATCATAATTAATGGTGATAAATCACTTAAAAAATGTTAGAGAGAAAAATTCATTTGGGACTTATGGGTTAATAGAAAATACTGTTTCTTTTTGTGCTGATGACATCAAATACTGAATTGCAATAATTTTTCTAACCGTAAAAGTCTAAGTGGAGGCTCATGCGCCAGGTTTTGAGCGTTCCCAGCCCTCTCACCTCATCACTGTTCCCATGTCAAGAACGTCTCCAACGCTCTGTTCTCTGCTCTGAAACTGGCCTCATCTCTGCAGTAAAAATGTCACCTCATCATGTCATTTAAAGCTATAAAGCACCACTTAGGACTGTTGCAATATCTGTTGGTCACCAGTGAAAAACAATTTAAAATGTCACTGTTTAATGCTTTACTGTTTCATTTACTTTTTGTTTTTCTGACCTCTCAACTCTTCGTCTCATAATGTAAATATCTGTTATTCTCTCGTAACTAAGTACATTTACTCAAATATTTTTGCTTAAATACAGTTTTTGACAATACTTATAGATTTACCTTCACCGTGTATCTTGTTATTTTCATTGTTAGTTTGTAAAATTTACATTAAAATGAGAAAATATTGACTTTTAACTCATAAAGACCCAAACAGCCACTGGCAACCAAAGTGATCTACTGCTCTAAAATGTTTAATAACATCTGAGCCACTAAAATTATTATTACATTACACATTATTACATTAGTACATTATTAATACATGTAAATAATTGGTATAAAAATACAGTTTGTCATCTTTTCATGGTCATCAGATATGACTAATTTAGACGTTCAGAGACTCTGTAGTTAACAACATTGATTCACCAGTAAAACCCATGGAGGGGCAGGGCTTATATTATATTATATTATATTATATTATATTATATTATATTATATTATATTATATTATATTATATTATATTATATAAATGACCAATTGGAATAACAAAATAGTCCTTGTTGACAAATAATAATCATAAATGTCCATATTTAGTGTGTCCACCTTTGGTGCAGTTAACAGTTTACATTCTTGCTGCCATTGTTTTTATGTAGTTATATATATATATATATATATATGAATGAAAGATAACTGAAATTGTGCAACTTCATAAAAAAATATTGTAATTTTCTGCTGCATTTCCCTTTGTATTTTTGGAAAACATTAAACTTAAAATGTATGGATCACAACAATAGTTATATTTTAGCATTAAAGATATGGTTTTGATAAAAAAAAATATGTTACATATAGTGGTGGATTAACCATTATAGAAACATAAAAAGATATTTTGGTAAAACAGAAATACTGTTAAATTATGGCGGCAGTGGAAAAGAGGTGGAAGAATACATTTGTTAAACACTATAATATAATGTTTGAACGTTGTTTCATGTTAATCTATTCTGTTGTCTACTAATTCTAAATAACATTTCAGAGGGAAATACTGCACTTCTTCAGCACTAAATCATAGCTTTACTTTTTCAAGGCCATAGTCATTGAAAAAGTACAAATTCTACTTTGAAGAATCTTGAAATCCCACATAGTTCTTTGTACTTTATTGTAAAATCTATTCAAACTCCTGCTGTGACACTTAAAAACACTTGTTTTTTTGTTAAGTAAGAAAGTGGTGAAAAGGCACAGACTTTTACAGTTTATATTTGTGAACTTTATCACCTACAGAAACACAGAGCAGCACTAAAAACATGACACGACCTTCCACACACACTTGTTTTTTCTTTGAACCAGAACCGATAGGATTCTTCTAAAACACAAACTCTTCCAGGTCAAAGTCCTGCCTCTTAGTCTGAGCGTGTCTTACCTTTGTCGTGTGCCAGGCGGGTACATTTGGCCGTCAGATACTGGATCTGACTGAAATCTTCATCTCTGTGCGCTCGAAAAAACCTCCTCATGCTCACCGATGTGTGAAACGCTCAAATTTGATCTTCCCTGTCGACAGTTTCCTTCAGCTTCTCTAACTCGGGTAACCCGGGCGTGTTCCAGACGGTCACATAGGACAGAATGTAAAAGCACTGGGGCAATATTTAACTTTCCCTGTGCAGTTTATCAGGGAGAAGACGTGTCTGACATGCAGCTGTGAAGGGCAAGTTTAAGCATTAAGCCAAAGCTGCTGTTGTCATAACACGGAGGCGTAGGAGCTTATGTTCAGACCTGATGTGCTTTGTTTCCATCCGGCGTGCTGCTCATAAAAACTGGAAAAACATGCACTTGTTTGATGCACAAATTAAAGGCTTGATCTGAATTTATATGCTAATATTGTTAGAAAAAAAATAGTTCCCTGAAGGCAGCGGGAGCTGTAGGAGAGGTGGGCATGTCCTATCTAGCAGAATGACGCCTTTTACATCAGCGGCCTCAGGTTATCAGATTTATGATCGCAAAACATAAGTTATGGAGAAAAATGTCACTGATATAGAATATTTTGAACATTATTACAAGTGTGAAAGTGGAATTCATTCACTGCTCCTTTATGTGGGTAAAAACGCTACTACCACACTATGAAAATACTCAAATACAGTCATGGAAAAAATTATTAGACCATTAAAACTCAAAAACAACTTGTGTATATCATGTGACTAAAACAGACAGAAAAGAAAACATAGAATGTCTAAAAGCACTGTTTTTTATCAACAAAACATGTTAAATGGATAGGTATCAGCTCTGAAATTAAACTATTATGAGATATTTTTGTTGTTTATCATTATATTTGTCTGAACAAATATGCACCTTTAGTTGGACCAGACATTAAAATGAACAAGAAATTGAAGAAAACAAGGGTGGTCTAATAATTTTTTCCTCGACTGTATATGCTCCTGAGACCCAGCAATGGATTTTTGTCCTCTGTAGGGGACAACCTGAACAAATATGAACAACCAGAAATGTCTGAGAATTAAGTGTAATTATACCAATATTATACCTTGTTATTAATTATTTTGTGTATTTGTTATAGGTTACAATGAACATGTGAAAACTGAGGCCAAACAATGGCATAATTTGTAAAAAAAAAAAAAAAAATGCACTTTTTCCTTCATAAATTTCTTTTTGTTCGTGTTTTTCTCATGTTTTTAAAGGGTAGTTTGCAGATGTAAACATTTTAATAATACAATTTTACTTTTCTCACACTAAAACATAGAAATTACACATATGACTGTGGAACTGACATTATTTATATATTATTATGTTATTACTTTAATGATCCGGCCCACTTCCAGTTGTATTATGTGACCCCTGAACCAGCATGAGTTTGACCCCCCCGGTGTAGTGGTTGGTCCACCAGCAGATGGAGACAAACCAAAGCTGTTTCTGCTCTTATTGTTTCTAATGAAAATAAAAATTAACTTAGAAGGAATAACATGGTTAGATATAAATGTGTTATAAGAAGTCAGTGTTAAACAATGTCATCAATATGAGCAACTGTTTTAACTAAAACAATACAAACTGCTTTTAGAAACCAGTCATTCACATTTACACCTACAATAATGTGAAAAAGTTACATTAAATACACACAGTGGCTATGAATGGGTTTAAAATTAGGTCTGATTTAAGAATTATGCTGATAATTTAGAATTCTTCATCAGTGTTAGAACTTATATAAATAATGTGTGATGACAATGAATGTGCATCATGTAAACTGGCTCCAAGTACAAAATAATGTATAGGTTTTTATGTTAAAAATGAAAAAAAAAAAAAAAAGAGATCCAGGCCCTGTGTGTTACTGTTAACTGGTACTTTTTTTTTTTTTTTTTACGTATCTCCTGAATTTACCAGGTGTTTCAGTGGATTCCAGAGGTTGTCTGCATCCGTAATACATTAACGTGCGCAAAAATAACATTAAAATTGTATTAAATATATATTTGTATAATAGTATAAAGTTAATTTTTCTTTTTATTGGTTGTCTTATGCTGATCATTTGCTTCAGGTATTTGCTTTTGTTGGTAGTTGTATTATTTTCTTATGCCCAAAATAACACATTAATGCATGATTATGCTAAATGTGTGCATCAAACCAAAACTACAAATTAAAACAGAAAACAACGCCAAAGATGAGCTGTCAAACTTTTTTAAAAGTCTTTTTATATCTATTTTTTGGTTCGCCCATCTGTATATGTTCAGATGTAGGTAAAAATATCAGCTTATTTCCTGCCAAGTCTCGTATCTAATGCATTTGTAGTGAAAATGTGAAGGCGTGCGTAGTCATTCAAAGGAGAGGATGTTCCAAAATGGCCTTTATTTAAAAAAAGAAAACCACCATGCTGACGTCTGCCTCTTTAACACAAAAGTTGTAGATAGAAAATGGCGTTGGACATTGACACAAAGCGTCCGATCAAATAAATAAATACAACATCCTCCTGCATCTGTGAGAAAAACACAACGTTCGTCTTAAAACAGGAACACAGGAAAACCCATTCTTCGTCTACGCACCAGATTCGGTCACATTTGGGGGGAGTCAACATCAGAAACTCAAGACAAATTTAGCTTATATTTCACACAGTGTCATACGTTTGTTTACATCTCAAACAAAAACGTGGAGTTACCCTGCCTCTCCAGACTACGAGCATTTCATTTGGATACAGGGCGGAATTTGCGAATAAATATGAACAAATCATGTCAGTAGTTTTTTAACGTCAGCTTTTTTTTTTTTTTTTACTTTTTTAATATGAAGCCAACAAGCTGCCGTCTTCATTGTGTTTCCAATACATTCAGCACCTTCACTGGGGTTTGATCAGGGGAGTTTGTAACAAAGCAGAGACTTTAAAACTGCTGTGAATGCAAACCAATAATCAAAGTACCTTATGAGCTTAACATAGCACTTTATTATTGAAATAATAAGACCAATCAAATACTTTTTAAGATATTAGCTTATATGTACATAGGGCTGGGTACTGAATTTTTGATACTTCTATGGCACCGACTGAATAGATACCACCAAAAATAATGAAAAAAGTCAAATTTAAATACCTAAGAAGTGTCAGTGCATGCATGTCCAAGCCTTGTGTGCTTGGTTTTTATACATTTATGACTGATAATGTTAACATACAGTTGAAAAACCCGAATTTCAAGCGTGTCATATTAAACAGGTTCTTGAGAAATAAATAAATAAAGCTAAAGATTTTTAACATGATGTGAAATGTGGGAATGTAAGCCATTGTTTCAGTGTTGGTACCCAGTCCTAATAACACTTTAATTAAATCATCGTTTTCGTACTCGACCATCTAAAACAAACAAGTCAAACATCTAAAAGCAAATGTTTTAATACTCAACACGCCACAGCAGCGACGAGGTAATGCCATTACTCTCCCAGCTTCCTCTAACGCAGTTAAACTAGAAAGCTGCACCTGACTGACTGCACATCCAGACCTGTAACAGATTACATTAACCAATACGCACATTTCCTTCACGTAACCCGGAGAATTAAAAAAATGCTGGTGTGTGGATATAATGCAACAGCCTGCTGGCCAAGTCTGGACCTAATGTGCTTCTACACAGAGTTCTAACAGTAGTGACTGCATTCTTCGACTTTAAAGGAGTGAAAACAGTCACATCTAAAAGCTTAAGAGCTGTTTGTGACGGAGCAGACCTTGGTTATAAGTAGCCCGGGTCTTAAGTTGGCCTGGTTTCCAACAAACACTTCTGTCCTCTTGTTAATCCTGCACTAGCAACTGCCCGAGGCTTGTTGTGCTTCCTTGACCTGAAGCTGACACTAACCCAGGCTCAGTGTGGGGTTCGTAGGGCTGAGGTTCGCTACCGATTTCCTTTATCTGTTCAATTTAGATTTTCAAAAATCATGGTTTCAGCCAGTTCTGTATTCATTCAGTTAGGGTTAGTTCCAAACCAATTTTGTGCCGATATGAGAGGGATTCTCTGAGAAATAATGCTGTAAATTGTATAGGGAGCCCTCTGTATTCTTACATACAGTCGCAGAAAAAATGATTAGACCATCAAAAGTCATCAAAAACAATAGTTATGCAATCAAGTACTAACTACTGTGTGTGTCATGTGACTAAAAGAGACAGAAAAGAAAACATGGAATGTCTAAAAACACAGTTTTTGCCTGTACAATGATATAGTATTTGTGGTCTTTATCAAGAAAACATGGAAAATGGATAAATATCAACTCTGAAATTAAACTATTATGAGATATTTTTGTTGTTATCGTTATATTTGTCTGAACAAATGTACCTTTAGTTGTACCAGGCATTAAAATGAACAAAAAACTGAAGAAAACAGAGGTGGTCTAATAATCTTTTCCACGGCAGTACATTATTGCTTGAAGAAGCCACTCCAGTTGCATAAGCAACAACTTTGGTTTTTTTTGTTGTTTTTGCAATAATAACTGGCTAACTATAGATTATCCCATTTATTACATGGCTACTTATTAAAGAGGTCAATAATTTGGCAACAATTACAAAATTATGTCCTGTTTTTATGGTCATGACTTAGCCCATAGTGACATAGCCATGTAAGAAATGTTGTTGTTTATTTAACATCACACAGAAGGGCCAATCAGTGCTTAGTGCAGAGGGGAATGACAGCGTTTTAGTTGAAGCTGTAATGAATTCTGGCACATTCCAGATTTTATTAATCAATATCAGATCATTCTAATACACATTGATTCCAATCAGCCCAGCCCCCGAGGTAAGAGCCCTCATAAGCAGAACAAAACACGGCGAATAAGCAGCTTCTGTCAGGTTGGCACCGGGAACATCACCGAGTCAGTTAAATTTGATCTGTGTGGCGTTCAGGGGGGGTTGAGTGGGAGGTGGGGGGGATGGAACCAAGTCTCTTCAGCAGCTTTGAGAGAGGAAACAAACTCACAAGCAGCAAATCTCACAGCTCAGACGAAATCTGCTTCATCAGAACAGACATGATAAAGCATTATTAGCGCGCCGCTGAGCCACATTAACCACATGTAACAGAACTGAAAGATGCGGAGCGGTGTAGTGGCAATAACTGTTCACAAGTGCTAATATAAGCTGATATAAATCGGCATTTTTAACAGCTCAAGTATGACCCTTAACTGTCACAAACAAAAAAATAAATAAACAGTGTTTTTGCTTAATGAGAACTCGTGTTAAATAAGTGTTTTCCTCGACGTGATGAGTAAAATCTGAGCACATATTGTGTATATTTCCCATCAGTTTTACCCTCAACTCAGCACGCCGATATGTGCTCTAGTCTCAGTATTGAAAAAGCCTCTTCAGAGATCTGTCAAGTGGAGGCAGGAGGTCATACAGCAATGACCTGCTCCTTTTGGTCAGATTAATGCAATTTCACAGATAACAAAAGCCGTTGTTCACCAGCCGATTACAAAGTGAAAGCGGGCGTACAGATGGAGGAACAAACACAACACAGAAGTCAGACAGCGTAACTTAAAATGAGAACAACTCCAAATCAAAGTCAGCATTTTCCATCCAACTTTTGTCAGTTCAGTATGATGCAGGCAGGAACAAAAAGTATTGCACTGGTTTGGAGTGAGTCTATGAATGGGGCGGTCATCATATAAATAACAACAACAAGAACCAAAACAGTAATACCAATATTAATTATAACGCTAATAAAAACAGTTCAGACTAAGGTCCCTCTGCCGCCGCTGTTTTACCACTGCTGCCAACTGAAGTCATCGTTGGATCCGAAGACCAGGAAGAAACCCAGGATGGTCCCGAAGATGACTATGTTCCCCGTTAGCACAAGCGCACATGCCCCCCAGGCAATCTGTGAAGACACACATAAATAATTCAGTTTAACAAATGCTCCCCCGCGCTGCCAGGCTGCATATTTAGGACAAAACCTAGAGGTGTCAACAGTAAGAGTTTACAGAATGAGTCCGACATGAGTTTTATAACAGCAGCTGGTGCTTGTCTGAGCTCTTTCCACTCCCCTGTGACATCTCTTTCAAATATATTATCCTAAATGCTGCGGTAAACTGCTGCGTTAGATTTTGTCTCTCCTTGGTGTTCCCTGTGAAATCATCAAATCCCTTTGGTTTATATTATGATATTTTAATGACTGTGAACTTTTATGCACAACTGACTCAAAATAATCTTTAATGTGTCACAGCTAGTTGTATTTCTGTTTATTTTTTTAACAGTTTTTGATGACATTGGAGCTCTGTGGGACAAAACATTAGCATTGTCAGGTTTTAAGGACTGAAATCAAAAGCCAATTCCAAATTGTGAATCCAACATGATAAAATCCTTTCAATCAATGCCAGTAAAAGACAACTAAAAGAGAGAGAGAGAAGACACAGAGTAAGACAAATAACTGTAACATCAAAGGTTCGGTGTCTATGATTTACTGAGGTTTAAGGGCTACGATTGTTGAAATGAAATGTAATATTCATAACTGCGTTTTCTATTCTGTACAATCATCTGAAATACAAATAGCCACTTTATAATGGATTTTTCTTGTGGTCACCTCTGTCATATTTTGTACCACCTCCAAATATCAATGAGGGTTTTGAGGGAAGAAAACATGTCTCTACAGCTGCAGAATCACACCAACATGGTAGCAATGTCATTTTTTTTTTACCCAATAGAAATCTGAATATGATTTTAATAGTATAAAAAAGGAGGCTTTTAACCTATATTCTGATTGAAGCTAATGTCATCCTAACTAAAAATCCCAGAATGCACCAAACACCATCATGATGGCATTGTCATGTAGGGAAGGTGAGAGGAAGGGCATTCAGTTGGTTATGGGCAGCAGTGTCTGGAAACAGAAGGTAACAGTAGCTGGGTTTCCTTTACCCTCAGAAATGACCAAATGTAAATTGTGCAATAGAAAACTGGTAATGGAAACACAGAAATGTTGCAAAAACTGTCAAAGATTGCAAATGCTCCAATGAGGCAGTTTTTGGGACATTTTGATATAGAAGTCAGTGTTTCCCGCAGCACTTTCTAACCAACGTGGCCGCCTTAGCAACGTTCCAGAAAAGAAAAAAAAAGAAGTCTGTCCTACGCTATTAGTACGCTATCAGTCCGCTATCCATGGAACCAAAGGCCATCCGTGCAACACCGCAACAACCCCCTCCCCCCAGCCCTGACTAAGGAAGTTTCTGCAGTAAACACTGGAAGTACTGCGCAAAAGCGTAATGGAAACATACCCTAGTTTAGACATTTTCACTGGCCAAAGGCATGACAAGTCCAACACCATGAGAGGTTCATTAAATACTGCCCGGGTGCTTTGGAAATTCTGGATCTACAAGTCATTGGTGAATTCTGTACAATCCTTTCCCAGAACTCATTAATCCACATATAAGGATTTTACCATGAGATGATCAGACGCGCTCGCAAAAAAAAAAAAAGGGAGGTACGCGTGGACCGCACACCTCCTTCTCTCTCTGAGAAAACTGACATATGGGTAGACGGGACTTTACTAGAATCACAAATCAGAAGCCAAACACTCTTCAGTGGAAACAAGTAGCAATTACACTTTGCTGAAACTGTCAAAATATCACTTTTTTCAGCGGAAAACTGTAGTAGAGCCCAGCTAGTGTGAATTAATGAGATGTTAGAATATGCTTATATGTGTCAGCACAAAATGTATATCTTAAATTCACTCAAAGCGAATCACAACACTCTATGTATCTGGATGTTTTTTAAGGTTTGATGTGCGATGCCTGAAAATTGGAAACATTTTTACATAAAAAACACTTTAAAAGGTGCAGTTTTGTGACCTTCATAACGCCAGAGCTCAAGACAATATAACTGTAGCTTCATTGTCTAATACCTAGGGAAACTTTTTACAGGAAGTGAAATTTCTTTTGTTTATATTTAACAAAAGGTATTTTTTGTTATTGTTATTGACCTCACCCTCATTTCTACTAAAATGCAGACTTACTACGTCAGCTCTTGCGAAGACAATGGGCAGACCAAAAGCTGAAATGACGATGCCCGTTGTGAGGAAGATGGCCAGCTCTTTGCAGGCATTACTGGCTGAGTCTGTGTCGTCAACCACCCTCCGCGAGATGCAGTACGGGATTGGAGAGAGGATGTAGAAGAAGAGGAGGAACAAAGGCCAGTATGTACTGCAGAGAGGAAAAATAATACAAGATGAAGAAAAATAGCCACATACTGTGATAGTGAGAGTGCATCCAGGTGAACTCAAGGATGAAACACTGTTGGGAACACTATGATCTCAGTTCACTCGTGTTTCTTAACCAAACAGGAGCTTATTCTGTATTTAATGTATTTGCCCATACTTGTGTAGTCATGACAATAACAATAATTCAATATTTATAAAGCACCTTTCTAGATTTAAAGAGCCAGAATATATATATATATATATATATATATATATAAAATTCTGACTGAACCCCATGTGTCTGACAAAGTTCAGCTGTGGTAATGAGGTTGCATGAAGTTGAAGAAAAATGTTTGGTAATTTACAGTATACAGTTTATAAACAGTCAAATAAGACAGGTATGACACAAAATAACACAGTGAGACTAATTAACACTGACTCGAACAGATTGCTCTGTTCATTACTGTCATGAAAATTGCTGAAAAGTAAATATGATTACACTGTAAGATCATACACTGCATCTACAACAAAAATCTACTTGAGCTTTAGAATAAAATATATCTGTAATGTCCATCAAGGTAAAAAAAACAAAAATACGTTGCACATATTACCAAAGAACAATGTCCTTTACACATGGACTGAATGTGATGTACTTACTCATACACAGGGAGGGCACATCCTAGCATGAGAAACATAAGGCCAATGGCCCCTCCGAAAGAAAGGCTGATGAGAGCTACAAGAGAAACAGAGGAGAAGGTCAGTGGTTAGCTTCCTCTAGATATACAACCATACATTGGAGGCCAAAGTATTAGAACGCCGGACAATCCTCCAAATTTAATTTCATAATGTTTAGGAAACATGCGGGATTGTTGCTCTGAGCACAACAAATATCAGAATAAACAAGTCCTGTAATTGTTCACTTTTAATATTACTTTTAATATTCACGTTCTACAGAATCACAAGACTCCCTAGCACCATCAATTTAACCATGATCATACCCGACAATGAGTACTCAAGGAATTTGGATTCTTCTGTGAAGGAACATGATTGTGTGACATTGACAGTGAAATAAGTCCTATATA
>JAPSES010095464.1:6374-20696 GCA_029822895.1 Maxillicosta whitleyi | reverse complement strand
TCATGAGGGACACCAGAAAAGCCAGTCGTTCAACCACAGACCCTCTTCTAGCTTACAGAAAACAGCTTCAAGCAAGACGCACAATGCATTCAACCATAGTGGTGACACAGCAAAATGAATGAAATAACGATAGAAGTTGACCTTTAAAATAAGAAGCTTAAACCACTGAGAGTTGAATAATCTTTACGCTTTTTTTATGTCTGTTTCTTGTTAAGATATTCAGGGATAGGGAAGCTTAGTTTTGATAGATCCTACATTGTTAGTTGAGCCACCTAGTTGAAACGTCTACCACAGTTACAGAGAGAAACTTGTAGGATTGCATTTGTAAGGGTTTAGCAATGAGAATAGTATGGAATTAATTATTTCAATGAAGTAAACAAGCAACTTTATAGAAGAAGCTACATCACCAAAAGTGTCCTGTTTCCTACAAGTCAAGTCAACTATACAACAGTTTTTGCATATTTGGAGATAAAAAAAAAAAATTTCCGCTGGCTTAGAAAATAACTTTTTTGTGGAAACACTGTATTTAACTCAAATTAATCAATTGCTAGCATCTTTACTGTGACTCATAACAAAACTGTAATGGTTTTTCATTTGTAGACAACTGCAGAAACATCTGAGAACATTCACTGCTTAACTGTTTTGGTACAATTAAATAAAAGTACATGGAGAGACAATGTGATGTGGATCATCAAATAACACACCTACCACTTTAAGAAGTCAAGTCAGAGTATGAGGCCCACAGCTGACTTTGATATGCATTATGTATGTGTCTGTACAGGATTTGTCCTTCCATTCATTGATTCTTGTTCCAATTTCCTAAGAACTGTTAATATACTTCACAGGATTAAGTGCTGATCTGCTAATTTGGCTTGAGGGAAACTTCCAATATTACATTCTTTAGGTATTATACACTGTTTTTGTGCATTACATGCCTATCCATGCTGACATTTTGATGGTGGAACAACTTAACTAAAAAGGACTGACGTTAAAAACTAGTGAGGCTAAGAAGTGTATTGATTCACCAAACTTCCCAAATTGATGTATATTTTCCAGGATGACCACAGACCAGAACCAGAAAAGAAGAGCTGTAATTTGTAGAGCTGAATTCAGCTGTGGGTTTTACAAGCATAGAACATGAGCAGTCACACTGGCAAAATGACAAGCCCAATTAAGGACTAGTGTGAATGTGAATTTGTTCCAAAAACCAAACAAATGGCTGCACACTCTGTGAAGAATTGAAACATCCTCATCCTACAGACAACAGTCATGGCAAATCATTTTACAGCAATTGGTAAAAAAAATAAAATAAAATAATGATAAATGGTAAAATAATAGTTGTTGAAAGAGTAATAATACTGTACTGTACTGGAACCACTGAGAGCCTTCAGTATTTTCTCCTGGAGACCCTAAAAAATTCATCACATTGTGACGGTGTTGGCTCGTGGTTAACTGACCGGTCAGTTCACATTGTCATCATTTAAGCCATACTTGTGCAAAAGTTTAAAGACACCATAAAAACGGGTTGCATTAAGGTTTTGTCAGGTATGGCCTCTACGTCTTTACACATTCCTAATCACTGACGAGCTTTACATTTCAGTGCTGTAAAAAACTTCATCTGTGTTAGTCTGCGTACACTAAAGCAGGACCAGGCACTGCAAACTCCTCAAAGATAGAAAAGGCTTCAAGGGCTAAAAATGTTACTGGTCTATAGGTGGTTGTGTAAGTTCAGATAATGTTCCAAATCCACATCCACATGCTGGGATTTTTATTGTTCTAGTAAAGTTTTCTGTACAGAGAGACTCTGTATCATTTAGTCCCGTTCACTGGTTAAAATGTAAGGCGCCCCTGTTTCTCAACACCCTCCCTCCTCAAGCAACATCCTTCAAATGTGAGTGAATTTGTTTCCCAATTCCCCCTACAGCCTTTTACATGCTTTGTTTGCAACACATCAGCTCTTTCCCACAGTTCCTCTGAAACACTGAACCAGTCAGGAGTTAAAAGAGCAATAATGACTGTAAATTCATGAATGTAAATACATACACTGTAATGTATAACTTTGAGCAGTTGGTTAAAAGTAACGCCTATTCATCTGTAAATTGTTTGTCATGACAGTCATGAAGTAGTACCTGTTTAAGGCCCATAAAAGCTTGTCAGTGTCTATAAACACCACAAGCAGTGATTGAAATAGCAGTAAATCATTTCGCATCACCTCATCACAAATGTGACAACAAAGTGTTAATTTGGCCGACAAAGAGCATTCCTGCAGAAAGACTCTTGACAAAGAATGTAGAATCAGGTAAAAGGGAACGACGCAGAGTTCAGGTGAAGAGCTTTGTGGGTTTTAAAAGCTATATGATAATATTTTGGAGCAGAAAAATGGAAAGGACAACCAATCAGAAAATAGCATCTCACCCAAAAAAAAAACCAATCAAAACTGACAAAAATCAACAAAGCTTGACTTAATTATAAAGTAGAAATCTTTTAAACTGTACACTGAGCTCAGTTATAAATAAATAAATCTGGAAGTGAGCCACTTTTGCAGTAGTCTAGCCATTCATCCAGAATTACAAAAGTAATCTGTAATTCCATCTTTATTTTTGACTCAAATAACCGACAGCAGTTGTAAAGAGATTTGCTTAGAACTGACACGACAAAAAGAAGTTGATGTGTATGAAGCATTGTGAAACATCTGCCCTCATGACTTGTGATTGGTCCGGTATAAAATAGATAAGGCATAATTCACAATGAATAGAGCAGTTCCAGACTGTTTCCTCAGTACTGAATAAAGTGAGAAAACCGGATGGTTGGCAATGCTACTTTTGGAGTTCTGCCAATGCCATTTACAAAAACATCCCATCAGTGCCCATTTATCATTTGGCAATTCTCTATCTAGAACAGCTGATAAACAAAGTGCAATGTCCTTTGTTGTCTGTGTTTTTGAGCAACACATTCTCCCTGCAAACCCATCAAGAGCAAGAGCTAAATACACTTGGATTGTGAGTCTTTATCAACTAGGTTTTAATGGGTATATGTCAAAGCATTGGCTACATTTGTTGATCTTAATCATTTTATGAAACATAAAAGCCCATAATGGTCACCACCATAATAACTGTAATGTAACAAATGTTGCTGTTTGTTCTCACCTTATGTAAAACCCACTAAAGTTTTTACGCAGGTCAGACAGCAGCAGCTTCAACCACATACAGAAACATTAACAGATAAGACAGATGAAATGATGGCAAAGGGACAAGATGGAAGAAAGACAGGAAAAATATCAAATCAAATTGTTTTGAGATAATGATATCTGAATATCTGCTATTGATGAGAACATATTTAACAGTTGATGGTGCATAGCTTATCATTTGTTAATCAACACTATAAACTGTTAAAACATGGTTCTATAATTACATTTTCACTTTAAGTAGTATTTATTTTAATGATTCTTATGCCTGTATGGTACATGGTCTGTAATTTAATTAATGAGCAATGCAGTTTAAAGTAAGAGTAGCAAATATACTTTCAGGACTGAGTACTGAACAATACTGTGCATTATTTTAATCCAATCAGCAGCCTGACCTTTTACCCTGTACCAATTGTACAAGTGTATGTACTGTACACACTGGTCTAGTGGATGTCTGACACCGCTGTGTCTCCTATGGACACGGTTCTGTCCTTGTTTGCATGTAAATGAACATGTGCTGAAAAGCCACAGCTCAGGTCAATGTTGTGAACAAAAACATTTTCACCTTCAAAGACTGAACTCCTAATCTGTCCTGTCTGACAGTCAGCTGTTCCAACAGTCTGGACATTGGGTTTCTTTGCAGACGTGTCCAACAGTTGAGCTCTCAATAAGAAGTAAGAAACAGTAGTTGTATGAAAACATTCCATGAATGTTATCTTCACTGTCAACAGGCTACAGTAAACTTATCTGTCATGCAGCTGTTAAAAATAGCTTAGTTATGTTCTTACAATCGTATAACTACAGTCATTACAACTACAGCTCAACTGATTTGGGGTTTATTTAGATTTTTAAGTCAACATAAGAACAATACTAAAAGTTAATTACCAACTCCACAAAAACTTCTATATTGTTGACAGCAACTTAAATGGAACTTAAAAAAATTAACTGAGCAAGTCAAAGTAATGTAATGAGCATTAAAATAACCATGAAAATATAGGTATTTGCAGGTGTGATTTTCAATTTATGTGCTATTATTTTCCTTCCAATTCAGTAATTCTACACTAGATACCTGATATTAGTGATCAGACCACACTGAAGCCAAGTTCTGTTCATATCTATGAATGGTGATTAATCAATTCATCAGTCTGTTCCATTATTCCATCATTTTATTCAATTACCAGTTGTATGAAATTCTTAATGTCAGTGTGAGAATACTTGTCTGTCCAAGTGAATATTTGTGTCAAATTTGTAGACAATGACTCAAAACATTTCTCAGATTGTTTTGTGCAAACAAGTTAATTATGTTGAGCAGACATGGTAATGAACTAGATAATTATCTTGTTTACACAAAATGAATAAGCTCTTCACACAAGATAAAGAGAGATGGTCAATTATTCTGTGTGAAATCATTATCTTGTGTGCACAAGATAGTATTATGTTATGTTTTGGACTATCATATATTTTTACAGTATTGTGTAAGCTTATATAATAATTATATTAAAAGTGCAAAACTCTAACCCTAAAAATATATGATTAAAATTACAATATAAAGAGCATCTAAATGGGAAGAGTCCATGGGGAATGACACCGTATGTGCAGATACTGGCTGGAATCAGCTAGATATTGGCGTGTATACTGCATCTATATAGAGGAAATTCCACACACTTTTGTGTTTCCATTTAAGCAAAGATTTGACCCAGAAATGCTCGTCTAAATGCGGAGTTTAAAGTGAGAACGAAATGGCACTTTTGCGTTTTTGGTTCACATGGTTTTCGTGTAAAGGTAGCCTTCTCTTCATTTGTAAACAAATTAAGCACTTGCTCAGTGATTCAATGATTTCACCCTCAACACAGTTGTGACATGTTCAGATGTTGCCTAAACAGTGTTAACAGTATTCAGGCCCTCTTTGTACTGGGGACAATAAAAGGACACCTCAAAATGTCACATTTCCTTAAATATCATGTTGCCACAGACATTGCAAATCATGCATGAATGGTTCCAGATAACTTCCTATAGCTCTGTGTAGCCCTTACGGAGGAAGGGAATAACATTCTGTGGGCCACAGTTAAAAATATTATCAACTCTATGAGATGATGATGTGTCGCTCTACGGAAAGCCAATGGTGGACACAAGATATCGACTGGTGATTTCTTTCAACCAGCCCCCACTGTGTTCACATGAACGTCCCTGAATGCCAGACACCAGTATCGCATTCTAACGGACAGTAATCTGTACCACATTGACCAATAAAATAAACGGTGTGTGATTTAATATCTTGTGCAACACCTAATGCTATTTTGTAAAAAAAAAAACAACAACGTGTCAGTTTCTAAGTAAGCTGAGTCATCTTTATGAAACTGGGCTTTTATTTCCAAACCTCCTGCAGCACATGAACCTGAATCATCATTACGTTTATGTTCAACTCAAATCAGAACCTGTGCTATTGATTATTGCTGATGAATTGCTCATCGCTGTGGGACCACAGGTATTGCATATAATCATGTGCCTTTTTCAGTTTAACTCCACACCTTAACCGTAGGGAAAATGAAAGAGCAGGAATCCACAGCCTCCACTAAAGGGTGTGACACATTCATCTACTCTGTTAGATTAGACTAGATATGAACACAGAAGCGTTCATCCTGTTTTGGATTTTCGAGAACCACATGCACCTTTACATATGCTCTGAAACAAACAAAGACGGACGCTGAACTGTTTCCAGTCCTCACCACTATCTGTAAAAACAAACAGGTTGTACTTTTCTTCTCCTTCACCCCCGTTCATGGAGGATTTCAAGCACAACCCAGGCCAGATTCCTCCAGGTCACAGATCTGGAAAACTCAACAGTTCTGAGACATAATTCACATCTGTCAGTGTGACAGAGCAAACACACCTCTAAGTAAAGTGATGTCATGTTTCTGTAAAATCTACTTTTAACTGATAGGTTACACAGTGGAGGTATTTGTTTCTGTGTCGTATGTAGAAAATATGGAGCATTTGCCTGGACGATCCAGGTGTGGATGTTTGCTCAGTCTTGTACAAACTGACTCAGCAGCACTCAAGGCCAGTAAACAACAGATAGAGCAGATATAGAAGGTTCAGTGTCTTAAAGCCAGTAAATTTCATAAAAAAGGAACAGAAAGCAGTTCATGACCTCAAAACAAAACACAGACATGACTTTAATTCTACAACACACGGAGGAAGTCCTTGTTTAAAAGCATATATTGGTATTATCAGTGAATTCAGGATACACTTAGTAACATTTAGAGTGAATTAAGAGGATACAATGTCTGTAATTATAGTTTCATTAGTGTATAATCACCTGAAAATGTCATTGTGTTTGTGTCGCAGAAGGAGCCATTTACATCTACGGGGGGGTGGATCCCCTCCTCACAGTCCACCATTTGTGTCATCATGTTTCTACAGAAAGTCCAAACAGACTTCCTTTTACTTTTTTTTTTCGTTTTGTGGTGGATGGGATTGTGGGATTGTGCAGCAGAGTTAATATTCCCTTTAGGACAGGTGGTTATACAGACATTTACAGTTTTCCAATCACTGATATCAGTATTTTTTATTTTTATCAGATGATTCATAAAAAAAATTTAATTGAAATTAAAATGGACTGCTTTGGGTCTATTGTCACAACTCTTCAGTCAGAATTCCTGTTCACAGCAGGATCCATTTATTTCATTCCCAATATCATATCATGATCACGTAAATACACACACCACTTTTAATTGGTGTGTTATCTGTATCTTTCCATGTGTATGTTCACGCCATTATTAGCATCAAATAACACACACTGAGGGTTATGGTTAGGGGTTATGTGAACTGGAAATCTTTGAATAAACTCATATGGCTGACAAATGGTATTGAATAACACACAAAAAGGTTGAAAATGCGTAGGTATAGCGTGTCAAATGCCCTAAGAACTGGTGTGACATACAACGCCATTTCTTGAGATTACCGTAGTCACTCATTTCACGAGTATCAACACTGAAATCAGTCCTTTTTTGAGAGTATACCTTAAAATCTACTCATCAGTTTTGTGGAAAGTTTATACTTTACTTGATTCATCACTTAGCATGTAGCAATTTTTCTCAAGAAAATACATAAGATTTGTATTTTTACTGCAAGCAGAAATTGGACCCAAAATCTCAGTTTTCTGTCACAGTGATCACTGATAACCAGTCTCAGTTTGGAAAATAGAATACATACATGGGTTAATTTTTAATCTCCTTGACCAAAATACACAGAATGGACAAGCCAATCAGCAAATCTAGAGTGGGCATTTCACATTTAAAACAGTACAGTAGGAGAGAACGAGGCAAGTTAGTTGGTTTCAGCTGAAAATTCCACTAAACATTTCACACCTTTCCTCCTTGTAATCACAGATCCCTGAGGTGTAATCTTAATAGGTGCTTTTCTCTGCAATTCAAGTTTTTCCTGACTTTTTGGGTTTGTTCCCACTGATTCATCGCGTTTCTGTTTGTCATCCCAGTCAGAAATGGATCATTTTGCCTACATTTAAAAATTAAAACTTGTTGATTCATCCATGCGTCAGCTTAACCAGAACTAGAAAAGAACTGAGAGCACAAACCTCCGCCAAGCAGCACAGTTCCCCCACATATTGTGACTGACACCCCGCAATATTACTCCCACATTTGTTTTTTATTTTATCTATTATAGTGGATTCTTTGACCACGGAAACATACCTTTTGCAATTAGAATTAGACTGATATCTTCATTTGTTGAATAGTTATTCGCAAAAATCAACATTTCCATAATGGTGGTTTTCTTGAGGATCTAGCTCCATAACTATTGAAGATATGTCAAATCCGTTACTACTTTTTCAGTAGACGTTCAGCTACAATTTGGTGCTAGTTGCAGGTCTGTATCTGCATTAGTTACCTCACAGTGACAAAATTATGAAGGCCCCCTACTTTTGTCATGTTCCTGATCATAGTATCTAGAATATTGCTACTAGTATCCGGATCATACTTTTACATATCACAGAAAGTATCAGGACCATGTTCTGTACTTTTTTGCTAAGGAATCCAGCTATTCTGTGTGAAGTTCTATACACATATGTTGAAAATGGCCCTATCTTCCAATGATAAAGAATCCTTTAAAAAAAAATTCCTGGATCCAGACTCCAAAATTTAATCATCTGTTCCTTGTCTCAGAGCGAACATTTCCTGAAAATTTCATAACAATGTCACCTTGTTTGGAGGAGGCTGTTATTGTCATGAGTTAACATTTTATATGTATTTTATATGCACTTTATTCATGGGAATTCCTCAGTTATTGTACATTAAATATTAGACAAGATTTCGGTTAAGCAACATTATATTTTTGTGAGAGATAAAGGCTAGAACTGCTTTTTTCTGTAAACTGTAGTTGGGTTCATGTGTGAGTCGAGTCAAATATCAATAAAGCTCAGGTTACTAATCTATTTATTGATCAGTGCATCAGTTACAAAAGGACAAACTGGTAGTTGACATGTTTCTATAAGATACCATTAGCCATTTGTCCTTCTTATCCTTTAAAAAGGTTAAGCATAATGTTTGTGTTTCTAAACAGAATTGTTTGGAGTTGGCTCCTCACAAAACAAGAGATAGCAGTGGTCAAGTCAGTATGAAACTGAATAGGTAGAGCAAGTGGGGTAGAGAAGAAAAAAAGCAATGAAGTTGAAAAATAAAATGTGATTTCCTTTTCTTTCACAGCAGTTAGATTCTAAAAATGATAAAACACTTGCACATAACTCTAGAAGCCAGTAGCCTAACAGCTAAGACAGTTTCCTCATATCTGTGATTCTTGTCCACAAGTCGGCTCGACACATTAAGCTGAATTTGGGTGTTTAACCCCGAGTTTTGTCTCTCAGAGAGAACTGTGCAGTAAGCGAAAAGAGTAAACACAGAAGAGAGACATGCATGATCAGTGGGTTTGGTTTGAACTTGTTCTGTCCATGCACGCTCCATGATGCTGTTATTGGCTGGAGACAGAAACCCGAATAAAAATCAACATCCAGGAACATCACAGACACAGTAAAATAAGACAGTTAGTGAGGGTTGAAAGGACTTATTACTGACACATACCCTGTGTTTACAATGAAACTTCCAATTTAACAATCTCAGATGTTGTTGTTAATGTGAAACCAAAATGGTTAAAACCTTTTAAAACATACATACAAGTACATTAAAACAGAGGTGATATTTGAGAGACAGTTGTAGAGTTTTTTAGTCTGCTGTAAAACCTGAAAGTTGTGTGAGGACATAAGAGAAAGACTTTTTTTTATTTTATTTTGACAAAAGTATGGTTGAAAATATGAATTGTGTATTTATGACAGGTCACATACCAATTTGAGATCACTAGAAGAATCAGACAGACCCAGAACAGACAAGATCAGACAAGAAATACTTCATATAAAAAGGAAGAAAGTCAGTTATTATGGGGAAAATGTGAAGAGAACTGAGCAGGTAAGTCAGTACCTTTAGCCAACAGTGTGTTGTTACAGTTGTATACAGCACTGAAGCAAAAAGAGACCGATCAAACAGAGGGTTTTCCACTAATGATCAGACAGCCAGAACTAAAATGTCTCTGTTTATCGGCTCCAGTGTTGAATCTAAGCAAAGTCTGTAAAACCTGTATCAAATATCATCTAATCAGTGAGTCCTCAAACTACAGCAGCTTCAGAACAAACTTAGTGGTAAATATGATTTATGACTGTGACAGTATGAACTGAGTCAATAATTAAGTTATTCAAAACAGGACCAATGGCCCTGTAGCTCACCAACATGTTCTAGCAAGAATCACTAACAACTTCAATGTGTGGGGTTGTCAGATTCTGCCTCTATGTTAGGATTTAATGCACAATTCTGATTTTTTTTTTTTTTTTTGAGAAATCTAATTTTTTTTTATGCACTAATGCATATTACACATTAAATGCAACTTCTATCAGTTTTGAGTATGAACTGAATATGACTCTGAAGTGAGTTGTATTTACAAAAGAGGTCCCGATGTAATAGATGACCACACAGGCACACACTGTGTTTACAAAAGTAAATGTGTTTTTCCCACAGCTCCTCCCTCATGGGACACATAATTGTGATGTTTGTCACATTTCCATGACATAAAGGTCAGATAAATGTGACTTTGCTGTTCAGACTGAAGTCACATTGCAAGATATCAGATAAGTATCAGATTTAGGACCACATATGAAAGTGGCCTGGGTTGGATTTGAAAAAAATCTGATTTGTGCTGATCAAACTGTCTTTAACAGATCAGATACAGGTCATATATGAGCAAAAAATACAGATTTGGGCCATATTTGCCTGCAGTCTGAATAAAGCAGTAGTTCTCAAAGTGTGGCCTGGGGGCCAATGGCGGCCCTCAGTAACCAAGAAATAAATGAATGGGCTGATGAACTTACACCTGTAAATGACACTAAACAACTTAATATCTTTGTAAATAACCTTAACTGATCATTATATACTAAACCTGCGATATTTTCTTACTACAATACTGCAAATTGAATGTATTTTTCAGTCTTTTATTTCTGCCCCCACCCCTTCAGTGGCCCTCCGGTCGGCATCGGATTTCTACATCGGCCCTCATCCCTCAACACTTTGAGAACCCCTGGAATAAAGCCTTAAAATCCTGTGGTCTTGATGCAGGAGATCAATCTCCCAATAGAAGTGGGTGGCACTTTCACTGGAGGAGAACTCAACTAATTAAATAAAAGTCCATATATGACTTCTTATCAGTGCTCAATAGTAACTATATTGATATATGTAATCATTTATTATAAGCTATTAAAATATGGCTTGTTTAATATATATACATATATAATTGCAAAAATGTAAATTCCTCAAAACTGTGATCAAACTTTAAAGACACTGTCCTAAGGAACTGACATAACATTTTTTTTTAAATGAGTACGACCAGTAGTTTCATCAGAGAAGGCGCTTGAAGAAATTATTTACAAAAAAACGAAGGCGGCAAAGACAACGCCTCCACAACAGCTCAGGGCCAATCGGCCGGTGAGATAAAAATGTACGTTAAAAGGAATGTGACATGGGATGTAGTGAGGGGCGGCTATTTGTGCTGTATGATCCTCTTAATATAAAAGGGGTTATTTCAGGGTTATTACAGAGTTCTAAATAAAACATTAAATAAAACTTTCATAAGCAGAGACATTTCATGAATAAAAACAACTGAGAGAAGATTTGAGACAGTTACAGTCTTCTTGTTTACTGTAAAAGGCCAGAGATCACTTCTTTTGGGGACGTAATTTCACATGATGAAATATATGGGTTTTTTTTAAGAGAAATGCTTTAGACTGAAACTTGCATACGTAAATCACACACAAAAAATTAATCAACAACTTCTTCTTCAAGGAAGCAAAAGAAAAGAAAACATGTCTATAGTCAAACGTTTAGTTAAGCAAAGTAATTTTCTTGGGTTAAAAACTATAAGCTTGGCATAATAAATGCATAACAACCTTAAACAATGCTGTATTACTAGGGGGAAAAGTTGGTGAAAAACCTGGTATTGGGATTATTCTGGGTGATAACATGATAGTAATACTGATTTATTTTGTTATCTTTAATCCAAGCATAAAAAGTTAATTAGCCTTGAAAGGAAAGTGTTCATTTTGTCCCATTTGTACAATTCAATCTATTGAAATGCTCCTAAAATGCACTTTAATATTGCAGCCTTTTGCAAATGAATGCATGATTTCATTTACTTTACATCCTTATGCCTTTACAGTATTTTGTACAGAGAGACATGATGCAGTTGGTTTTCAGCTGCAGTTTGTCTTCGAATGATATAACAGCTACTGTAAAGGTCAGCAACCCTGTTTTTCAACAGCTGCTATCCTGCGTGTTTTAGATATCTCTCTTCCAACCTACCTGATTCAAATGATAAGCATATCATCAAGTTCTGCAGATGCCTAATAACAACTGTCAGGTGTGCTGGAAGAGGGGAACATCTAAAACATACAGGACAGTGGGTGTTGAGGACCAGGGTTGCTGACTCCTGAGCTACTGGTTGATGGCCAAAAAATTAGGTACACTGACCCCCCACCCTCAGAATGAACACTGCCTTTCATCTGACTTTCCTTAAACCAATTTCATCAACAAATAAGGTTCTTCATAATTTTTTTCGTGTACTTCTGATGAGCACTTAGCAAATGTTTTACATTGTTTTCTGTGCACATGACCTCAGATCCTGTCACCTCCTTTTCACAAAACAAATACATCTCAGCTCTGTGTTAGTCATGTTTACTCAGATCCACACCAGCTCAGACACAGTATCAACATGAACCATATTGAACAGAGTGATGTGTCACACCTGTACTGCAGGTTTTCCTTCCAGTGTTTAACATTATGTAATCCTTAAATTCCTCATAACAAACAACATCAGTCAAATTTAGCATCACATGACTTCGCCTCAGTATGTATGCATGACCAACAATACCTGAGTCAGAGGTGGCAATTCCTTTACCAATACTGATCAAAACACTTGGAAATATCTGGAATAAATTACACTGGAAAAGTATATGTCATCATTCTGAGCATTTGAGGCTTTTTTTTTTATCCTTTAATTTAACCAGGGAGGAGTGACACGCTGGATTTTACAGGCAGTTACAGAGTTCCCACCAAAGAGGATTCAATCAAGACTTACTGGGTTTGTTTGCAAATTTGCTCATCCAACAGCACACCTTACTTCTGTCTCTCCATTTTTTCAATCATGAAATAAGCCAAAGCCATACATGACTAAACTAGCTCAAAGCCACAGGAGTTACATCTGAAAATGTGCCACAGGGGGTAACGGATACAAGGGCATGTCCTGCTCATATACTGCAGTAGTTGGATTGTTTTTAATTTTTTTTTTTTTTTTTAGAAAACTTTGCAATATTTTCAGAAACAGGGGCCTTAGGGGACACAGCCCCCACCTCATATGTTTTATGATTACTTCGCTACTCTGAAGTCAACAATAATAATCACATTCTGATCCAGTGTCAAAACTGCAGCATTAATTATGATAAATAAAAGGTCAGAAAATGTAAAGAAATAAAGTTGTTTTTTTTTCTTACATGTAACTGCTCCCACGTTCTTCATTCTCAGGAAAAAACACCTCTCCTCCTTCGTCTTTTTCTTCTTTATTTTTGGACTTTTTCCGTTTTAGCTTGAATGACAGCAGCCGTCTCCCCTTCTTCTCCTTCGGGGACATGAGGCTAGCATCAGCGGGCAGTGTGGTGTTGTCTCCCGGGCTGAGGGGCCCGGGGCTGAGGGGACCCGGACTGCCCGGGGGTAGGGTCCCCGAAGCCTCCTTGAAGCTGGTGTCTGCGGCCCCATCCTTGGAGGCTGACCGCTTCAGCTCCTTGTTCTCCTTGTCCGGGGACTTGAGCTTGAAGAAGTTCTTGACTTTCAGGGTGCTGGACTTACTCATGGCGTCCGGAGGAGAAGCTCCGTGCTGTGGAACAGCGAGCAGGAAAATGAGCTCGGCAGCGGAGGCAGTCGCACTTCTCCTGAAGGACTGCTTCACTGGGTTAACCTGCAGAGCGGGTTAGTACTGGCACAGCACGGCCTGGTTTGGACTCGCCCACAACGAGCGCGCGCCGTCAGGTGAGGCAGGTGTAGGGTAATGAGTTTACCCAGAATGCACCGGGAAACATCTAAGTGTACCTTCTAAAGATGATATGAACGAAAAAGATGGAAAAGAAAATAATGCCATAATGTAATGTCAATGTGTCGAAAGTTTCAGCATCTGGATAGTTAATTTCTCCAAACACTCCACTTGTAAACCTCAAGGTGTTGTTTGTTTTGTTTTTGTTTTTTCAGTAGTTATGACACCCCTCCTTCCTGAAGAAATCTTCATTAAATAAATAAACCCACAAATAGTCACTGTTTTATACTCTTCATCACAGATTCTAACATGCTCTAATAGCTTTAATGTAAACTGCATTGGGAAACTCCCCACCATACTTAAAAAAAAATCACCTGTAAAATACACAACAGTCCTGTGATATGTGACTACAGATAACTTTCCAAAACATGTTTGTTTGTTTGTTTGTTTGTTTGACAGGGACAGTGCAGTCAAACAGAGTTGCAGGTGACATGATGCATAGAGTT
>JAPSES010095455.1:0-20700 GCA_029822895.1 Maxillicosta whitleyi | reverse complement strand
TTGGATAAAACGCACACCTTTATGTATTTAATGTTTTGAAATAGTGTGTATTCTCTATGCATTCTTGCTACCCTTAACGCATCTGTCCATCTACATTGTAATGGCTTGTTTGTTTTTCCTGGTTGTTACGTTTGTTACGCATATGGTTATAAAATCTTATGTCGCAGGTTCGATTCCTCCCTTTAGCGCTGCTTTTTCTGAGAATTTGTTTTTGTGGAAGGATTGAGCTTCAGCCAAGGACAAATCCATTAATATGCGGATCTGGGTCTGTGCTTTACTGAGCGCCATTCTAGTTATACATGTAACAAATTAAGATGGAATTAAAATGGGTTGTAGAAATCTACTCGAGTTTTGCCAAAATGAATATAAATATTGTTTTGCAGCAGCTGGAGGGTTCACATTCAAACTTTATGAACTATTAGCGTCCCCAAACACACAAACCAAAGTCTAGTAAAAGTGGGTTTATATAAATACGACCTCTTTAACACAGTGCCATCTGAGGGCTGAAGGGTCACAGAATCCAATACTGATTTTCAGCCTTTTACCAATATTTCCCATGATTCTCTGAGTGGCTTGATTCTATTATTATGTACTGCAGATGATGAGATACTTAAAAACTTACCAATTTTATTATTTTTATTTATGTTGTGAAAATATTCCAGAATATGTAGATTGGTGAACCTCAGCCCATCTTTACTTAAGAGAAACTTTCCTTGTCTTAGAAGCTCTTTTTATTCTTAGTCATGTTACTCTTCTGCTGCCAACTAACCTGGTTTCAAAGGGTTCTTTTCTTTCTCTTTTTTTTGTTTTCTTTGTTTTTAGTTCCACTTACTTTTCCAGTATTTGTTGCCACCATCTCTACTCGGTTCATTCCCTCAGCGTAAACATTTGATATGTTTTCTGTTTTATTATGAGTAAAATATGGAATTAGGAGATCAGCATATCTTTGCAATCTCTTTCTATTTAAATTTTACCCAATTTCTAAGTTTTTGTGGAGCTGGGGTTGTGTAAGTGACATCCTCAGGGTGATCAGGGTTTTCAAAGGTTAGAAAAGTGATGCAAAAATCTGGCAAGACATGAAACGTTAGCTTGACAAATTCAGTAGATAAAAAAAAAATCAGTTGTATTTAACACTAAAACTTCTAGACGTCATTATAAACTTAAAACTGCTGAGCGACTCAAATGTACCCATGCACCATTTTTATTCCACAAAAATATTCTCTGTATTTGTATTAACCTCCTAAGACCCCACTATGGGTTTTACGTTCATGTTTGTGGACAGGAGTTTTACAGCTTTATGCAAAAATTAAAATAAAATAACTGTCCACGGCTAAGGACATTCGATTAAAATGTGAAAAATGCATCTGAAAAAAAAAAGTTGCATCGTGACATTTCCAATATAGGCAATTATTTACAAAACAAACTGGAACCAAACTCCAAGGCACTTTCTTTAAGCATTAAAATGCCTTTAGTTCTATGGCATGGTCATATATAGACCTTTAAAAAAAAAAAAAAACAGTAATGTATTTTTGTACTTACATAAATAAATAAATGAATAAATAAAAAGTGTATTTGAAAGACTGTTGCATTCTGCTTTTTCCAATCAAGACAATTATTTAATTGTTGTTGTTTTTGTTTTTTTTAAAAGGCTAAATATTTACTTCCCTGGGTCTCAGGAGGATATTCATAGCTATAATAGGGGTTTTCTTCTAGTTTGTCATCTACTGTATGAATCCTTTTTTCCATAAAAGCACGTCAAACATAGAAGCATTCCTACCCATGAATTTATAGGCAGTTATTTAATTAATAAAAGCCAAAACTTGGACTTCTCAGGAGGTTAAGTAAGGAATATCTCAGGTTCTTACATAAATGGGTTTCTATGGTATTAATTTGAAGTATACCTTTAAAGGAGCTGTATGTAGTATATTGAAAAATCACCTGAACTTATTGCTAGAGGGTTTAAAATAAAGAGTCTGAATATCAATATTACAACACCAAGAACACCAAGTGTTTTGTAGTCAGTATAAATCAGTTAAAAATGTCAACAACAAAAAAATATATCCATACTTCTTTTGTTCTGTTACAAATTACTATGTACATATTTTATATTGTACACTAACAAATGGTGTCGCCTTTCATATTTAGGCATAAATGGTGTGAAAATCCAAGGTAAATTTCCTCAATAGAGGTCATAGGCTCATAATGTCAATGTGGTTTCATATATTTCAGATCATATTTAACAAAAGGGGGTGTAACACAATTTCAAAAAATTAAATACAAGTAGGCTGCAGTATTTAACCCTTCAGTGGATTTTGCATTAAATTATTAATGAGAAAACAAGCTTTCTCAATGAAAAGTAAAACAGAATGCCGAAAACATCTGATGCTGAAAAATAACAATAAACAATCAAAGAAGTCATAATTGACAGCAGCTACACTAAATATTCAAGATTCTTTTATTGTCATTCAATGAATTAAATTCTGATCCACAGAACTGATAGTGAAGCGAGGAAGCACTTAAAAACAACCACACACTTTTGTTTTATTGGTCATCAGATATGACCAATTTGGACATTCAGAAGCTTTGTAGTTACCATGGAAACACTGTCATCTTCTATAACATTGATTCACCAATAAAACTCATGGCGTTTGATAAATCATGGTGGAGGGAGCTACTTGTTTTCTATTTAATTAATGATAAATTTGACTGAAACATTCACTTTGTTTAGTTTCCTCTATTTCTGATATAATAACTCTCAACTTTAATCTGATCATTATGAAGATCTACATGATGAATACATGATTTACACTGAAAAACATAAAAACAGAGGATAATACTATAATAAATGTATAAATAACTTCAGAAAGGTTAGATATAGAGGGAAAAAATCACTTGGGAAGTGAAGTAGCACTGGGTCTTTATGGGTTAAATAGATGAAAACATGTAATTTATATATATATATATATATATATATATATATGTACATTTTTAAAAAACATTTTTACCACAAAAGCAGGGTGCAAATAGTACTAATAATAAATAAATGGGCATAAGAGGGTGAGAAGAAAGTGAGGAGAAAATGTAAACATATTGCACATTGTATTGTGTTGTATTATAATAAACCTGGATGAATATTGAATAATAATAAATAATAATACATCAAACTTATATAGAGCTTTTTTGGACACTCAAAGACGCTTCACATTAAAAGAACAAAGAGAACAGAAAAAACAATTACAATTCAAGCAAAAGCCAGTTTGAACAGATGAGTTGAACTGTGTTATTATATTCCACGTAAATGAAACAGCGCCAGAGTGAGTTATTGTTCAGTTATATGATCTAATACTTTTTTTTCTTCCCATGCAGCACAAGGAAGTGTATAACAGAGAAACATTTTCCTTGTGTTGTATTTGTCTTTGACACTTAATCCCAATAGACATGTACAAATGACACCCACACATTTTTCATATTTAACCCATAAAGTTAACCCAAATATACACTGTAGACCAAAGCATCTACTAATGCAAATGCTTAATATCTGTTTATCCACTAATCCTATCCATACTATAAATAACAACAACAAATAATTGGTGTAAAATACAGTTTGTCGTCTTTTCACGGTCATCAGATATGACCCATTTGGATGTTCAGAGTTACCATGGAAACACCGTCATCTTCTACATCATTGATTCACTAGTAAAACCCATGGAGTTGAATCAATGAAAGTGGATGGACACACTTGGTTTATATTCAGTTAATGATAGATTTTGTTGAAAAAGTCACATTTTCTTCAGTTTTCTCCATCTCTGATATAATAAACCTCTGCGTTAATCTGAGCTTTTATGGCCATTTACACACTCAGTGAATTAAATATAGGAAAATACATGATTTTTACTGAAAAAATGCAAGCTACAGAGAATATCATAATAAATGCTGATTAAGAAAGGTTAAATGAGAGAGAGAAAAATATTTAGAAACTAACACACAAGTAGCACTGAGTCTTTATGGGTTAAAACTCATGTAAAACCTGATTTAATACCTGAAGCGTTATCATGTCCCATATGTTTATTTCTTGTGTTTCAGGGGGACTCTGGGGGTCCACTTGTATGTGACGGCAGATTGTACGGCATAGTGTCCTGGGGGAAGGGTTGTGCTGAACCCAATTTCCCTGGAGTCTACACTGCTGTGGCCAAGTACCGCAAGTGGATAGACAACACCATTTTTAGCTTTTACAGGCGGTGTGACAAGGTTTAAGATCCAGTGTTACTGAGACCTTAAAATTGAAGCATTTTATTGTAGCCTTCTTTGAATTATGTTCTTTTTATTTTATTTTTTAATTTAATTTTATTTTATGTTAATGTGATGAGTTATGCATCTGCTTAAAGCGTTTCATTAACCAGTGATGGCTAATCCACCACCACCCTCAGGCAATAACGGACACAAAAACCACATTTCCCACAGCATGAAAAATGAGGTGCCATATCATAAATTGCAAATTCAATGCCTTCAAAGTCTCATGAAAAACAATTTGAAATGCTATAAGCAAGTGCATGTAGGTGACCCACGCAATGACAGCTGCATGGTATATATTTTTTTCTGTTTATTTATAATGTTTGATTTAGACTTACGTGTTAGAAAGTTGATTTATTCATTCATGTAAGGTAAATTTCAGCACTATTTTCATATAGTGGAGCATAAAAAAACAAATGTTAAATGGTTAAAATTCATGATTTAGATTTTTTTTAATGAAACAAATTGCACAAATAAACTGATTGCTTCATTTAAGGTCAATTTCAGCACTATTTTCATATAGTGGAGCATAAAAAACAAATGTTAAATGGTTAAAATTCATGATTTAGATTTTTTTTTTTTTTTTAATGCCACAAATTGCACAAATAAACTGATTCCATTCTCATAGCATCTTGCAATCAATTAAAAACAAAACCAAAAAAGGAATGTATACAATCTGTAACTTTGGCTTCGTCAGCTACAGAATTTCTTTCAATATACTGTATGTGTGTGGTGGAGGAAGACAAAGCTGCTCTTTTTTTGTTTGTTTATTTAAGTGGTAGTGGTAGTAGTAGTTGTAGTACTGTACCTGATTACTGCCAACATGATTCATGGACTAGTGTTATAAACTGAGCACTGAACTTTAAAGCACCTTTGAGTGTAGAAGTTGAGTATATGCGTCGTGTCTGGGAAAAGAGATTTGACATCTGCGTGTGTCAGAAAATCCATGAACTGTAGTGTTTTCTTGTTTTGTAATACACTTTATTAAATTACTTATGATTGCATCGTGTTTTCCCTCACGCCGTCTGAATCCATAACTTGTTCTTACAGTACAAACTTCAGCGTGGAGACTTAAACGACAAAGTACACAGGCTGCTCCGACAGATAAGGCACAAAAGTTGGTAAAACCATTACACTCATTCATTTGTTTATGCCGAGCATTTACAGAATACAAGTCCGAAATTCCAAAATCCTTCATTTACAATCAAAAATGGGAAAAAGAAAGAAGAAAAAAAGAGGAAAATCATATTGGTATCATCAAATATCTTAACATAATAACATTTTAAATACTCACTCCTTAGACTTCAAACCAAAACAATGAATAAAATAATTAAATTAGAATAAACTCATTCAACAGAATTATATTATATAACCAAAATGTGTGTAAAAAAAAAAAAAAAAGTATATTCCTGTTAAATGTCAACTTACATTATAATAATTACATACCATCTAGGGGCCAAATTCAGCTAAATTTGGTCTGAAGTGGGCGGGACCTCTAAGATAATAATATAAATATACATAAATATATGAAAATAATGTCAAACTTTCCTTATATGAAGAAAATGTTTGCACCTATAAACCATTTTTAAAGCAATGTGAATGACATGAAAAACCTAAAATTCCTTAAGAAAACTAAGTCCAATTTTAACAATATTAACTTAGAGATCAAAGTGAGTCTAAAAATACACGAAACATTTAATAACGGGCAGAATACTGGTAATATTGCAGTACCCTTAAGACATTTCAGATTTTTTTTATGTTGAGGTTATTAATGTTGTTTTTTTTTTGTGACAATACCGTTTATTTGAGTGCAAATTACATGAAAAGAGAAACATTTGGAGTTTTAAAGGTTATGGGGATAATATTATACTGATCTGTGCATGGAAGCTGAACTAAAATATATGCAAATTAAGTGTAAGTAAGTATCTTAAGTATAATTTTTACATTTCATGAATTCACCTTTGGCGGGCCGCATGTTTGACACCCCTGATCTACACAACAACATCACAAACGCCACACTGGAATGATAAATAAGTCACCACATTGTCTATAATTAAAAAATAAATAAATAAAAAAAACTACAGCGTGAGACATTAGTCTGGTTTGCTGGTTGCTAGCCCCTTCCAAAGCAGCTGATTTATCATCCAAAAACTGGAATACCCTCATAAAATATGCATGGATCCGTTTTTTTCTGTGCGCAGCTTGTGTAATGGCTGCACCTCATCCTCACAAAGCTGACTCCTCCAGCCAGCAGTGATTCCAGTAAGATAGAACAGACATTGGGCCAAGTGAAATCTGTACACACTGCATCACACCTGATAGGTGTTGGTGGATCACAACAGAATGAATAGTTCATGTCCTACTTTGGTGCCATCTCTGGTTTCACTGCTCAGCCCTGTTTGCTCTTGTAATGATGGGTGTGTCAGCGCCCCATGTGATTGATAGATTTCACTGCTTTTATGCCGGTGATTTTCATGGTTTTGTTACATAAAGGTTGACTCCTTTTGTACTGCTATGACACGGCCTTTCTAAGGGAGTGTTAGAGTATATCACCTGACATTGTTGATCGGTTCCATATATGTTTACTCCTCACAAAGGGAGATCCCTGCTGGGAGTGTGTGTGTGTTTCATCTGGTGGTCAAAGATGTAAGGTACAGACTGAGAACATTCTAGGTAAATATTCTCCCTGTGGGCATGCATTGTGATGACTGTGGAGACATTAACCTCTTTACAATGACAAAGGCTTATGTTAAAAAATAAAAAATAAAAAAAACCCGAACATATTTATAGTACTTGCCTTTAATTTAACCCTTTTACCTCTGAGACATTATTTCAGTTAAACAGACTGCTGTGAATTTGCATTTGTAGGATTGTCAAAAAAGCTGCTATAAATAAGAGGAATTAATTAAATTTGACTTAAAATGTACAACAATAAGAGACTGAACACAATGAACAATAACAAGCGATATTTTTCTTTTTGCTTTTGTTCGGACGAGGTATAGTTTTTAGATGTTACCTGCTAAACATGTCGGATGATGCTTCAGTCGAAACTGTCGAGCAGGTAACATCTAAAAATTATATCATGTCTGACACAAGAAAAAAGAAAAATATAATTACTTCAACAGAAGAAAAAATGAACGTCATTAGTCTTAACAATAACCAGCATGCAAATTTCAGTCCAGTAGTTTTTGTTTAGTGACTTTTTTTTCTTTTTTCTAAATCAGTCCAGTTGCTGTTGATAGCAGCTGGTTCAACTCCAAAAAGCAGTTACAGTTAACAAAAAACTTGGTAAAAAACAAAAATACACAAAAAATAAATAAAGGAAAATCATCACAGCATTGCAAATAACAGTAAAAACAACAAAACACAAGAAATAATATTTAAAAGCAAAAATGAAAAACTATTTTTATAGTGAGTCGACCTCGGTCACTGCTCCGTGTTTTGCTCCCATTACACAGGTGATGGTGGAATGCACTGAGCATGCTCAGATATCTACAGAAACAACAAGGTCTGTTCTATCAGCACATATGGAAATGTACCTATGGAGCAAATTAATGCATTTTCATGAATATTTTAAATAAACCATACATTCCAAATGCTCACCACAGACACGTCAGGGGTTAAAGGGTTAAAGAACAACACAGACAAGTATGGTATTCATATCAGGAGCCATGAAGGCAAAAATAATAACACAAAATCACCTGATTATGATCATTATATGTAGCATTTTTTATTTGATGAACATTTTCATGATACAAAAGTTTTCCAAAATGTCTGAACTCATGCTGTGGTTTTTTGAGAAAGATGTCTGAAGATGTAAATTCACTGACTAATTTGAGCCACAAGGGGGCGTTTGATCATTAAAGCATCAGGAGCAGAAAACCACCAGAGGAGATGGAGGCCTGCTGGTCCTTCCTCTTCATTGCCACCTTTTTGATGATAATGAAGTGTTTTCAAGTGTGTCTGTGTGTGTGTTTTTTTTTTTTTTTCCTGCGACATAAAACTCTAACAAGAAGATGATTCTTTTTTCTCTCCATGGTGCTTCATTAGAGGGAAATTGAGAAGCAGCGGGATGTGGATTGAAAGAAATAGGACAAAAATAAGTCTGAGTGTCCCTGTTTTTTTTTTATTTTTTTATCCGACTTGCAGAGTCTTGGATACCGGACAACTGTCCGAGTTCACAGCGATGCCAGGAAGCTCTGAGGCATGACAGAAGCTGAGATGAAAACGTGACCGGATTGTGGCGCAGTCCTCTCCTCAAAACAAAAGCTTTTCAATATAACAAACAGACTCTTACTGCCATGTCCCTCCTTTTTGTCCTCTCTCAACCCTGCGGAAATGTGTGTACTTCATTTTACTTTTTTTTTTTTCAGATTCTCTGCTTAATTCTTTGACATGGCTTTGGCCAGGAGGCTTTTTCTTTTTTTTTTTTTTTGTGAAACTAGGGCAACGAGTGTGTGTAAAATATGCAGACTGGCATAGTGTTTGGCAGAAGATGGAGTGATTGGCTCAAAGGCAGAGACTCAGTTATGATTTTTTTTTTTTTAAAAGGCTTTGTAAAGGACAATCATTAAGATACCCTGAAATAGACTTTAGAGGGACATGCACTGAAGGGATGGCACATATAATGCTATCTATCTGAGGCTGAAATGCTGCAGATTAAAGGTGCATTAGGGACAGCTGCACACCAAAATAGATGGCAGCCCTTTTAACATTTAAGGTGAACATGAGGACAGATCCACAGGATAATGAGCAGACTGACAGACTGATTTATACACTGGAGTTCAGACTAGTGCCAGTATTCTGCAAAAACCAAGACTCTGACTCAAATGTCTTCAAAATGTTGAGCTGATCCAAAAAAAATAAGTCACAGATTGTAGTCGTAGAGGACAGAATCCTCCGTCCAATACTATTCTTATTTCAGAATTCGGCTGACACCCTGTACGGTTTTACAGCTCGTCAGTGCTAAAACCCATTACGTGTAAAATAGGGCCATTTGTTTCCTCTCTCCATTGAGAAGCGTTTGTGGCTAAATGGAGATGAATAGCTCAAGTGTTATGTCTTGAAAGATTTGGCAGAACACGCTGCTGAAGAGAGTGCACTGTTGAATATTAAATCCACTGTCAGAAACCACAGAGTAGGTAATATATGTATTGAATGGCAGGAGCAGGAATTACATCCTCTATGTGTATCCTCTAAATCAAGGGTGTCAAATATACAGTCGGCGGGCCAAAACCGGCCCACCCCAATCTGGTCCATGGGATGAATTTGTGAAAATATTATATTAACAACAGTAACAATCAACTATGTCATATTCATTTTACGTTATATACTTTACATAGCACAATTCTGTCTTTAACCCTTACATACCAGTTGGGTCAAATTTATTTTGACATTCAACAGTAGTAAAAACATCCTACACTGCAAAAAGTGTTATCTTAATTAAGATATATTTTCTTAAAATTAACCTAAAATGTCTTGTTTTTCTATGATGTTATTTTTGCTTCAAATAAAATTATAAAATTAATTAATATTTACTTATATTTATTTATTAATACTAATTATAAAAGATAATTCTGCTTATTTCAAAAGACACATTTTAAGATGAGTGATCAACAATCAAAGGACCTGAACTTGGGTTTCATGAGTCAAATTTTCTTATTTTAAGACAATATTACTTATTTTTAGTCTAAAAACACTATTTTTAAGAATGCTGTGCAAGTATTATTTTCTTATTTTTCAAAATCTTGCCAAGTAAAAATTTCTTGTTCTGTTGGCAGATAATTTTGCTTATTTTAAGTATTATTTTTCTTATTTTGATATATTTTGTTCTTAAATTTTCACTTTTTGCAGTGTATACAGTATTTTTACCAAAATCACAACATATCATGAGATGGGACTTTACTAGAACCACACATTAGAACCCAAACACTTTCCAATGGAAACACATACAAGCACTTTGTTGAAATTGTAGAAATAACACTTTTATTTTGTTATTTTAACCCATTTACTGATGCCAGTGTGAATAGTTCTGATGGGAAATATTTGCAGATGACCCTTATGTGTCGTTTATGTCTCACACCTCTGGATTCAACTTTGTTTCTCCAAATGTTTTTCACTATTCTTATACATTTTCACTGAATGCTGGTTTTAATGTTAGTCGTGTATTTTCAGTACTGATGTTAACAGCGAACCATTATGCTACAAAGGCTATGTGGAGGCAGTGTTGCAGTAGCTTCACTATTTATTGCTGTTTTGTTGAGATTTTTTAACATTGCTGCTTCAGTCTGTGATAAAGTAACAATACATTTGACCTCAGTTTTGGCTACTCTGATTACAGCAGACATAAAAGGAATGTGTGGGACTAAATTGTTGAAAAGTGCTGGTCTAATGGACCACGGAGCCGGGTGTCTTGTGGATGATAAACGCACAAAGAAGCAAAGCCTGTAGTGCTGAGCTGCAGTGACCTTGGTGCGGAGGCTGAAGGAGGCGAGAGGATGCGATTGAAGAGGTGAAGCATCAGTGCTCCATCCTTCCGAACACATGCTGCGAAAGCATGACAGAGACGGAGGAAGAGGAGATCAAATTAACTACAATTGAGCTCTCTCATTTTCCTCTTCTTTTTTTCCCCCACTCACTTATTGCCCTCGTGTAATTTTTCACAGATACAGGTGGACACGTGCCAATAGTCACATTTTTTTTTTAGGATTGGTGATGGATGAAAAGTCAGATGAAGCGGGAGTTACTGGGTTTATGGTTCATTATGTAACAAAATTAAATTAATACTGAACCCAACGTGTGAACAAAGGCAGGCAAATCTGGTTCTGTCTTTTTTTTGGTTTTGTTTTCACGCAGAACCAATGTTAAGCCTGCCTGTGTGTGAAGGTGATCCGGTCAGATAATAATCCATGTTGACCAGATGGAAGAGTCGGGGGGTTGAGATAAGGACACCACGGCTCTGGGGACGGAAGAGTCCAGAGCGTTTAATAGGGTCCACTTGGCCAGACACATTATCAATGGAGGCGTCCACCCCATAGAGATAAGCAGGTGTAAATCAAAGATAATGTGACTGAAAACAAAGTCAGTGAGGGCAGTGATGGATGAGGGGCTATTGTGAGTCGCACAATTGCAAGGTTTTACGTCAAAAAGTTTTTTCTGACTAAATAATATGACCTTCGCAGTAGAGAAGATAGTTTGTGGTATGGCATGTCTGCAAACAGGGGCTAAAAGGTTCTTAAAGGTTCAGTGTGTGATATTTAATGATAATTCATGGTAAATTGACAGATTCTGATTGGGTAGCTTAGTGGTTTACGCCACTGGCTTTGGTGCGGAAGACTGACAGTTCGAAGCCCAGGTGGACCCTTGGGAAAGGTTCTTTACGCTATACACACCTATACCTGTAGCCACAAGGGGGCAGTGTTTCATTGTGCCGGTCCCCAGCCCAGATAAATACAGAAGGTTGTGTCAGGAAGGGCATCCGACGTAAAAACCTGTACCAAATCAACATGCGAATGCCGACATACAAATGTTGACTGGTGCTCTGCCCTCACCTATTCCATTTTAAAACCAGTGTTTGTTTGTCTGTTGTAGACTTTTCAATTAAGAAAATATTACATGGTTTGTTTACAATTTTCAAGGTCAAATTCAGGCACTTTTAAAGGTAATTCTCAAATGTTTCCAGCAGAGTACCATACCGTGGCTAAGATACGTATCCTTATGATTTTTTTTTCACTTTTTCCCTCAATAACATAAACTGTATTCTGTATAAACATCTAAAATTATGTTTTGTAATAGCAAAAACTTTAGAAATTAAAGGAGAACACAAAGTTTTATCCAAAAAATGGGAAGCCACATGGTGTTCTTTAGACACACTTGCACCAAATCAACAAATTCCACCCTTCACATGCATTTCGCCCCTTTATAAGTAAATGGGAAGATTAAAGAAAAAAAAAAAAAAATTAAAAATCCTAAAACATGAACTTTGACCTACCTTTCTCAAAATGTAATGACATCTATTCTGGGTCAGTGGCAATCAATAAACCCAATTTGGTATGAATTCAAGGAATAGTTTTGCTGCTACAGTGTTAACAAATAAACAAATAAACTAAACTAAAAACATTACCCCTTTCCTTCAGGGGGCAGGTTAAAAATGTACCTGTACTTTTCTTTTTTAACATAAGTAAGTACCTTTTGCTTGACATGAAACCTGGCACAGTTAATAATAAAACTAAAAAAAATAAATCACATCACAGTTCATCACATTCAACCAGTTTAAACTAATATTCAAGCATTTCCAGGGTTTTCATGCACCCTATGAACCCTGATATCAACTCTCATGGACACTGCCACATGTTATAGAATGGGAAAAAACTATATATATTACTGTAGAAACGTGATGGTGCAACAACGGCAGACTCCGCTTATTTAAAGTAACACAACCACTCATATGTCCAAGTGATTAAACACTAATGAGAACATGATAGCGAACACTTTAATCCATTTCTCTAATTTGATCGTTTCACACCACTACATATACACGTTCAACACCGGACCTTTAAATTGGAGTTAATATAGATTTTCTCAACGCAGTCACTGGTTTTAATTAAAGGTTTTCATTTTCGAGACAGGTATATAACTGAATACGGCCCGAGAACTTGAAATGAGCATCTGCCGTACACAGCATGATTATATTTTATTGAATTGCCCAAGGCTTGTGCAAATAATATTATGCAATTACTGGGCACATTAGGGCACATGTTGACATTTCCTCATGTTATGGATATGAAGGATTGTTCCCTTTCATCACATCGCTTAGTGTTCTCTTCTCATGCCACACAAACTCTCCTCCCGGGATGAGTGTGCTGTTGTATATGATCTGACGTGTTTCAATGAGACAGCACATAAAACGCATTTAAATTGACGGAAAATACACAAGACGATAGTGGGAATAAAACAACAGCCGGTGACAAATAACAAGGATTTCCTGGATCAAATAAAAAAATCTTAGAAATCTTACATTATAGGCCTAACATATATAATTACATTAGGGATCTTTATTATTTTACTCAGTTATGATGCTTTTAAATGTGCTCCGACTTTGTTTTTATCCCAAAGAAGACTAGATAATATCGTATGCGTGTAATCAATCAGTAAAGGGGGGTTAGATGGTATTAAAAATGCATTATCTGATTGCAGATACACTGCTACACTGTTGCTGACAGTGTGATCTTCACTCGCATATTTATCTTTTCGCCATGAAAAGCAATTTTAAGAAACTGTACACAGCACAAAATGAGTAATTTTGTAGAACTTCCACATGACTGCCACGGAGTCTTCATGCACACATAAGCAGCAGCTTCATTTTACACTTGAGTAACACAATGACTGAGAATGCTAAGTCATATTTTTTGCAACACAGATCACCTAGATCTACTCTCTCTCTGAAACTGAAACAGAACACATACATGCTAGTGGTGTACACAACCACAAACACATCCTCAGGGTACAATTACCTCATCAGCCAGTCTGAGCCCACAGTAATTAGTACAGCAGTGCCTCATTAAAGGTCATTATTCAGATAGAATGTCCACTGTCCATCCTCACTGCTTACTTGGCTATTGTACTTCTTATCCAGGTGGAATGCACAGGTAAAACTGTTTACACCTGTAGTTTTGTATGTGTGACTATGTCGACCTCAGGCTAATTAGGCCCGTCACAGCTGTAAGTACATAATTACCTTCTTTTAGTTATTTGAGAAAGCCATTATTAGTTATTTCACCTAATTGTCCTAATAATTGGATGAAACCAACATGTCATATTTTATTCCTGTGTCACGCACTGTTTTCCACCACTTGACCTTTGACCTGGACTTGTCTACATCATCATGGTGCCCATTTCTTCTGCTTTGGGTTAAGTGGAGAGTTATCACGTCCAACTGAAGCCTCAGCCACAAATGCCATTACGAACAGCTATGAATGCGAACAATATATGGGCCATTTTGTACGACCTTCTCAAAGCGGCCGTATAAGAATGGAGCGTTCCTGAGCTCGTAGCCAAGTGATCCAATCTTGTACAAGATTTTCTACCAATGCAGTATAAAACCCCTTTCGCACAACACACACACAAATGCTGCAGTCATGCATCATTCCTGGCGTTCTTTGAGGGAGTCGATTACAAATTTTCAAGACAGGGTGAATGACTGGACTCAGATGCACTGTGGTGAAGCAAAATAGAAAAAATAAGCTTGAAACAACACCAAACCTGTAGGGATAATGCACAGTCCACGGTAAAGAGGATCACAGTAATGGAAGTGTATGTTGGACAGTTGGTGTTTTTAACGTTCGCTTCCCTCTGTTATTCTTATGTATCTTTGTTTATTTCTTAAACCTTCTACTTCAAATGTCTTCATTTGATGTCTTATTATGACTCCTAATTTGTAACTTTACAGGTCTATTTTCCCGCAGTAATGTGTGATTTCAGCACCACGGACAGCGCACGATCCCAAACACATCGAACGCGCATCATTCTTAAAGGCTTAATGTAAAAATAGGTTAATGTAGGTTAATGTCTGAAAAGAGCATCAATCATCATCAAATTATGATGGACATCTCTAATGCTAGGATACACTCCAGTGCCTCCACGACCAGAGAGAGCGGTTTAAGAAAATGAGTGAATGAGTGACTGACATAATGAGTGAACAGTACTCTAAGATTACGTTTTGACTACAGATGTCCACATGAACTTTGGTGATGACTGATCACTGTTCTGGGGCATTAAACTACCATAAGTTGTTTTTTTTTATGTGAAGTGCTTTCGAATATCCGTCTTTTTCTGCTGCTGTCGGACGGAAACTTCAGTATGTGTGCTGCGGCTGCTCTTACACCTGTGCTGTGCGTGTCAACCTAACTTGATGTTGCTCTAGCACAATGGTTCTTAACCTTGTTGGAGCTATCGAACCCCACCAGTTTCATATGCGCATACACCGAACCCCACCACCGAACTTTAGTGTAAAATAAAATATGATTTTTTTTCAAATTCATTGCTAATGCGAGGCTAGAGTTGTTCAATTTGGCATTGCAAATCATGCAGATAGGACGCTGACTCCCATCCCGTTCCGTCATACATAAGAATCCATATTGTACATATTCTTCTGACCACTTTCTTTTTTTGCTCGTCATAGTTAGTATGGATTAAAATATGAAGAAAGTAATTACACAACGTACTACGATGACATTCATACGTTGGATCACTCCTGAGTTTACTGGCACTGATTGGCCTAGCAATGTCACATGATCATCTGCAGTCAGTGATGGTCAAGTGAGGCATGTCATCACGTATATACATGATGAGTCGGTGTGTCTTGACCTCCGTAACAGAGGTTCCACCGAACCCCTGAAACCGACTCACAGAACCCCTAGTTAAGAACCACTGCTCTAGCATGCCTGGTTCGGTGCCGCGTTACTTAATTATCATTGGCTGTCCTTATGTCCGTCCAAACATGGATGGATGAATTATACTAAAATTGTATGAAGCATGTATCACATTTCAATCAAAGAAAAGTTACTTCATTATTTTGTTTGACTTCTCTAATTGAAGTTACTATTTGCAATTTCTCTGTACTCTTGTTTAGAAAGCTGGAAAGACACAGAAATGCGTTTTGATGCTGCAGTGCACAATAGTAATAAATAACCCTCTGTCATATGTGTCGAATTAAAGAACTATTAGGCTGATTTGGCCATTAATAAAAAGAACAGAAAAAAAGACAAGCAAATAATTACTCAGACAATTAACTGGCAGCTAGAATCAGCCTCTTCAACAGCCCTAAGGCATGAATGTTTAAGTGCTCTGTCTATATACTACAGCTGAAGTGCCTCTCAGATGCCACTGGTCAGCATGTGATTTGTCAGCTCAGGCTGCTTGTGTTGTGTCCTCCATATTTCTGCTGCTGATAGAGATGAAGCTCAAGCTGAAGAAAGACTTGTATAGAATCAGCAAGAATGGTGTTGCTGCGAGGTTGCATCATTGTCCAATGCCTGCTTCACCAGTTACAAAAGCACAGACCAAAATTACACAGTTTACAGTAGCACAGGGCGAGCTAGAATACTGGGGATTTAACGGCGACTAAGAAAAAGGTACAGAGTGACAAGTGTAAATGTGTGACGTTGAGTGTAAAACAATGTCAGACAGGCAGGAAAGGTCATCTGTAAAGAGTGCTGTGGCTGCTGACAATCGACTATTAGCTTGCATGACATTTGCAGGCTTGTGTAAAACGATTTGAAGTATTTATCTTTATTGATATCTACAGATAAATGATTGTCTGAAATGCTGCTAAAAGCTACGCAATCGATTAAACCTCATTTAAGGTTATAATGAATTTAGCAGTAGGGATTATTAAAAGGCATTAACCTTAGCCAATGCAGGTATCAATGTGCGAGTCACCACTTCCTAAAATATTCCTGCATGTGTGATAAATGAGTTCTTTACGAGCTAATCGCTGCAAAATGTTTTGTGGGTATCGATCCTGCATGTGTCCCTCTGGCTGTTATTTGGATAATTATCTTAGTTGCTTTGGCTCCCACTGCTTGATCTATAGTAAGAACAGTATTCATTTAAGGTAATAAGCAGCCATTTCCTACATAAATTAAATATATATATATACACATATACATATATATACATATACAGGTAGTCCTCAGGTCCTCACAATGCCGGAGTCTCGTCCGCCATTACTGTAGTACTGTATACTGCATGTACAGTATCTTATTTTTTTTAACTTTATTTTATTAATATGAAGTATAATGCATGTATTTGGATAGTTATTTACAGATTTAGGGGGTATTTAGGGGTACTAAAGGGTTAATTCTTATGCGGAAATTCGGGTTACATCGACAGCGTAGGAACGGAACTCATTCGTAACTCGAGAACTACCTGTATATGACTCAGAGATTTCTTTTTTTTTTGATTTGTCAGGCAGATGGAAAAAAGTTAATTATTTTACACTGACATGTTTCCGCTACAATAAATCAAGGTAAATGAATAACATCTGTCTGTCTGACAAATAAGAAAAAGAAATCTCTATAAGTTCTAGTAGACAGACTGAGAGACAGACTGCGGGCAAACGAGCTGTCTTTTTTTTTTTCAGATATCCCTGTTTATCAGCGACTTTGGATATTCTCTGGATGATTCTCATGGTCTGATTTCTAAGTGTGTGTGTTTTTGAGTTTGAGGGCAGTCCCACAGGCGCCGGTGATCTCAAGAAGCACAGTGTGACATGTTGGAGATGAGTCAGAAGAGTCTGCCTCAGTCTAGTGTGTCATGGATGGAATAGCGCCGAGGGCACAGCAGCACCTCTCCAATTAGGACACTAGGAAAGCAGGCTCACTGCTACTCACTCTACTGTACGCACAGCTGTAAGTTCCTCTTCCTCCTCCAAATCATCTCTGAATGTTTGTAGAGTTTGAAAACTTTCTATGAGAAGTTGTAATTGGGCTAACGCGGTGTCGGCCACACTCTGAGTGACTCATTAACTTAGAAAAGTAATTGCGATCATATTGTTAAAGTCGGAAAGGAGGAGTTTGTAAGCAACGTCATGGGGAAATACAGAAGACTTGTATAGTAATACAGTGATTTTCATAGGTTTTTTGGGGTTTTTTTTTTTGACTGATAGGATAGTTTTGTGCTGGTAAGTCCTTTAAGGCAAAAAACTATGTGTGTCTAGGTCTGTGTGAGGGTGTGAGACAGAAAGAGTTTTCTCTTAATGAGTGAGCCAGAGGGTTTTTTAAAGTTTGACTCCATCACATTCCCTCTGATCGGGTCTGATCACAGCACACCGCAGTCAAAACTGTAGCTGTAAGATAGAGACGGAGAGAGAGACGTTCAGGCCGCGTTCCTTAACTCAATGAGGATTTAATGAGCTTAAACCTCCTCATAATGATCACTGTGAGCGACTGGATGATAACGCTCACGGCACAGTGCAGACGTTGGTGCGACAGTGTTGGAACAATCGATCGAATCTGTCAGCGTGACAACCGCAGCTTGGTGAAGATCTAAAAAGTAGACGTACAACTTCATCAGCAGTTTTCGCAGGAAAAAGTCTGTTTCGGTATTAACCCTTATTTGTCATTATTGTGTAAGTCTGTTTTGCGTGAACAGCTGATCTGGAAGAATAGGAGGAATTCTTCAACGAACAGATACCAAAGTTGGTGGGTGTTGGATTCGGAGGGAGAAGAAACAAGAGGGAAAAAAAAAAACCCATTGTGAAAGGGATTTCCATTTTCATTTCACATTACATTCTGTCCGAAAGAAAACTGCTGACGAAGAGGGTCAAAGATTATCAATAATATGAAGGTGATGTGGGTATTTAAAGAGACAACTCTGCAAATCATGCAGTCTACCAGACCGGGACAGTAATCTGTTCCTTCCTGCACTTGAAAAGTGTTGTTCCAGTAAGTACAGAGCACATTAAAACTAAAGCTCATACGGGCATCACTTAAAGGCTTGCTGTAAGAAAATACTGATACACTTTTAAGAACACATAATATACTTGAGTATTGCATTACATTCTGTAATACTGTACAGACTCTCAGAAACAAGACATTTTTCCCTCAATAAAATAGCTATAATCATTGTGATATACATTGATTAACCATAACATTATGACCACTGAGAGCCAAAGTGGTGTTAATTTAGATTATCTCATTACTGTGGGACCTGTCAGTGTGGGATATATTACTATATCTATATATTATATGACTGTGTAGTGGACTCTGTGTTATAGTGTGTGTTATAGTGTATAACCCTGTGATCCTGAGTTTCACCCTATACAGTAAGGACACTGTCCCTTTAAGAGTTGTTACTGTATTTGTTTTTTATGATGGACTGCGCCATTTATTTATTTATTTTTTTGGTTGTTAGCCAGTGTTATAGAAGTGGCTAAATAAATGACACGCCATTGCATTGTCAACGTGTGAAATTGTCTCCCTATTTATCCAATTTCCACAATAGCAAGTGAAAATGTATATTGGAGTAAATGTAATTATCATAATATAAAAGTACACCAATCAGCTACAACATTCAGAGAAATGGAAAAAAATATTGATTATTTTCTTACAATGGGTCTTTTCCAAGGGTGGGATATATTAGACAGGAAGTGAACATTTAGCACTTGAAGTTGATGTGTTCTGAAGGTCAAACCAGTGGGTCAGTTACCCTCAATAGCATCAATAAAGTTCTATGTAATCTGCAGTTGTGAACACGCTCTGACCGTTACGGACCTGGTCAAAGTCACTCAAAGTCACCGGCTCTTTTTGCTATTTCCAACCTATCAGCTTTGAGGAGTTAATATTCAATTACTGCCTAATATATCCAACCCAGTGTAAGGTACCATTGGGATGGAATAATCAATATCAATACCACTTGTCCTGTCAGTGGTCAGAATGTTATGGCTTTTTATATTGTGGTAGTAAAGTTTTTTCTGCAATGTACATTTTTCTTTTCTTTGTCTGGTGTTCACATTCTCAGTTAAAATGTATATATGTATAATTTCTCCTGTGATTTCCATCTTCCCGCATCACTCATTTCATCAAATGGTTATTTCGACATTAATTCTGAACCATCGTTTTCATCTTGTTTCATCTTTCACTTTTAGCCTCGTTTCATCGTTTTCTTTAGGTTGCATCTTTTAGTAAAAATTTAAAACCCACAAATAACTGATAAATGATAATTAACATCCTAATGTTGATTTTTCAGTTCCAGATGTTTGTTTCTAAATGTTTTGTGTATTTTTTTTTTTTTTAGATGTACATGTGTAAATGATAAACTGTGGGATACCATTTTTTAATATTGCACTTTGTTCATCGATTTTCAAGTTATTAACGTTTTTTGTGAAAGGACAGTTGTAAGTGTAAACATTTGTATTATGTAATTTTACTTTTTAGCACAAAAACAAAGTGTCATTATTTATAGGTTACTGTGTTATTATTTTACTGGTCCAGTCTCCTTGAGATAATACTGTTCTGGATGTGGAACCTGAACTCTGTTTGTTTGGATAATAATAGTTAAAATAGTTTGTGTTACAGTTAGGACACCGACAATAATGTGGTATCAATAAAACTATCTCAATGCCTGAAGCCAGAAAATGCATTTTTTTTTCCCCTTCACTTCATTAGGGTTAGTTAGCCCGGGGCTGTTAACGACCCGTGATTTTGTTGGTGGGCAAGATTATCAGATGCAAAGTGAAAGTGAAACTTAGGACGTTTTAATATTCCTCCAACTGTCTGGGCCCACTCCACTGCTGTATAGGCCCCCCAGGAATGCTGGGCCCCATGAATAAGTTACCCCCCCCTCCCACCCCAATAGTACCCCAGCTACCTGTTGTCGTAAATATGCAACATACCCAAAACTCTATTTTCA